>JANHFM010040877.1:0-10123 GCA_032468115.1 Grayia smithii
CCAGATTGTTGGGGGCAATATGCTAACTCTGTAAACCACTTAGAGAGGGCTGTAAAAGCACTATGAAGTGGTATATACTGTAAGTCTAAGTGCTATTGCTATTGCCAGGATAGCCTTTGACTAAATTTTGTGACTCTGCCAGTTGTTCCTGTTTCTCGACCCAAAGGCATTGGTCATCGAACAGCCTATTATAATTCACTTTATATGGGGCTGCCCTTGAAGATAACCTGGAAGTTGTTTCTGACCCAGAAAGACAGAATGTGCCAGAATGTAACAGAAAATTTGCTAACTGGTGCTTGCCAGTTCAAGCAAAATAACAGTGACAGCTGCATTGCTTCTGGCCCTAATTCATGTTGCTTGTTATTTATTTACTAAATAGATCTATATGTCTGTCCAACTCATACACGGTGACTACCTTATTGTTACCTATAAAGCCTATATTACCTTGACTCTTACCTTCAGAACAGAACTCAGTAAATATTCATTGATCTTAAATATTCCATTCTTGAATACTGTAAGACAGGGATGTCAAACTCGCGTCATCATGGCAGCTTCAAGTGACATATCGGGACTTTTTCCCCCTTTGCTAAACCGGGCATAGGCATGGCCAGCGCATGATGCATCTTGCCCACGGGCCGTGAGTTTGACAACCCTGCTGTAAGATGATTTTAAAATGGTGTCCTTGTAGCTCTACATACATTAGGCTGAAGCCATTTCTAGTTCCATTTCTGAAATAGAGTATTGTCTGAAATATAGTATTAATAATTGGATTTCCTTCCTTCCTTCCTTCCTTCCTTCCTTCCTTCCTTCCTTCCTTCCTTCCTTCCTTCCTTCCTTCTTCTTTGTGTTTTTTTTCTTTTACCATCCTTCTCTTATTCTTTGCAGTATTTCCAGTCTGCCCTTTTGGGACACATCCAAATGGCTATTAGCTAGGTTGTTGACTCTGATATTGTTTGAAACTGCTCTCAGTCATTCAGAGTTTTGCAATGAGATTCCATCAGTGCACTGATAGCATCTACTGCTTCCTACCTTCTAACTCCAAGGAAATAATGAATGCCCTTGAGTATTACCTAATCTTATAATGAGATGGATGAGAGAAAATAAGTGAGAATTAAATTGAGACAAGAAAGAGAGAAAGAGAAAACTACTCAGGCATTAAAGTGAACTTTGTTCTGAAGAGGGTTACACTCTTTCTTTACAGAAAGAGCAGGTTATAGTTTGAGAGTGTTTCATGACCCTCAGCTATTGCTGAATTTATAGGTGACAGTTGTACTGAAGAACCTGTTTATACCATTAGGAATAGCACACACCAACCTTTGATGAGGTAACTGGACTTAGCAACAGTTATCCATATCTTGACTATGACCTGTATTGAACTCTATAATGAGTTCTAAATGGGGCTAACCTTAAAAAATGTCCAGATATTGCAGTTGGTACCAATGTGGGCTCCAGTTGCTAATCAGTACAAGATATAGGAAACATATGATGCTACATTGAAAGATCTGTGTTGGCTGCTAATTGCCCACCAAGCAGAATTTAAGGTTTTGCTATTGAT
Source organism: Grayia smithii (assembly GCA_032468115.1). Classification (NCBI taxonomy): domain Eukaryota; kingdom Metazoa; phylum Chordata; class Lepidosauria; order Squamata; family Grayiidae; genus Grayia; species Grayia smithii. The sequence goes on from JANHFM010040877.1 coordinate 1,556, forward strand.
CTTTAAATCTTTAAAGAGTTTATGGAAGGCCTGATTAAATATCTGAGGGGCCAGTTTTGTCAAATTTTTAATAGCTAAAACTATTTTTAATTATCTTGATTTTACTTTTGTGTTTCATAGTTTGTATTTTATTGGTGCAGGCTACACTGAAAAGTTACATACTCAAAATCTGGAGAACATAAATAAAACTAAATAAGCCATGTGGGAGAAGTAACAGTATGTCAGAGCTATATTAAATTAACAACAAATCAGGTTAATTTAGTTATCTTTAAGTGATTGAATGTTGAAACAAATTAAAGGCAAAAATAAAAAATAACCACTAATGGTCTCACAGCCTAAGTAGTATGACTGCAGAAAAGGCACTTAAACCTCAATTTGGAAATCACTAAAATAGTAGAAATTGAATTCTTCAACAGAAAACTCAGTATTGACATCCATATTACTACATGTATTTCATAGCTGATAAATCTCAGCATGAACCAAATTCTTATTATAATAAGTTCTGAACAACTGTTTAATAGAGGTATTCTCATTTGTCAATATGCAAATACTTACTCTGTCATGACAACATTTTTGAAGGAAGATTATGTATTTGTATATTGTATATTGCGGTTGCAATATTACAACTTTCAATTATTGTACTATAGTATTGATACTCTTTCTCATTGAATATATATATATACTCTGTTTCCCCCAAAATAAGACATCCCCTGATAATAAGCCCAAGTAGGCTTTTGAGCGCATGCACTAAAATAAGCCTCCCCCCAAAAAAATAAGCCCTCCCCAAAAATATTTAAACACAGAGCTGGAAATCAGGTAAAGTGGCAGGAGAAGCCCCATCTTGCTTCATATGCCTCAAAATAATATCTCCCCCAAAATAAGGCCAAGCTCTTATTTTGGGGTTCAAAAAAATATAAAACAGGGTCTTATTTTCAGGGAAACACAGGTAGTAAAGAGGGAAAGAAAGAGGAGGATGATCAAGAACAAAGTGAACATAGACTTGATTACAACATTGATGGATACATCATTGGAAGACCTGAAGGGACAAGCTGGAAAGGTTCTGGTTGGTTGCTAAGAGACAGCAACTTCATGGCATGTAATCAAATGTGAAAAAGAGGAAGAAAGGAAGAAAAGAAACTTGCATTTTTAAAACAAAGAACAATTTTGAAGTAATTTAATTCTTGAGGTGAACGAGAGCAGGAAACTAACCTCCCATTCTACTTCAGTGCTTTGGAACAGAATTGTCATGATACTGGGCAATGTTCACAGTCTGGACAATAGAGCAGTTTGGAATACAAGAACAAATGTAAGATTTATCTAAAATATTGACAAAAATATGTGGTATAATTATATGATTTGTATGAAGTATTATAAAGGAATTTTGCAAATTCAAGATAGCTTACATAGACAAATATATAACTTTAAGTAGTAAAGAAAAGAACTTTCTATCCTCAAAAATGGATGTCTTTTCTGTGCATGCTGTAAGCATATGATGATACATATATAATGGTACAGAAACAACTCAATATAAATTTATGAATTAAAATGGGGAAAGGAGGAATTAAATAGTTCTGTTTTAGATACATAATAAAAAACAGCATCTGAACAGAAACCAAGTAATTAGATATGATGGTCTACATAAACATATCTAGCACTCAAAATTAATGTAGTCACTTATTCCTATTTGTTTTCTTGCCATTGCTTACTATGCTGGTTTTTTTCCTCTGAAGTGAAGAAGATATCTTCACTTTGACCATTGGAACACCTTGATGTTTCAACACAACATTGTTCTGACCAAGAAACTCTACCTTGCAAAAAAAAAAAAAAAAAGACATTTCAGTTTCTCTTCTGTGGTCAATTGTTCTTTCTTGTCACTTTTTGGCTTTCCAGATTGGTAGAACTGACCTTAAACTGATGTTGTGTGTCCTGAGTCATGAGCATAAGACTGATGTGCATATTTCATTTTTACACTATACTGCTTGTTGCTGCTTGTGCTTCTGTTGCATGATTTCTAGTCTTGTGCAAGGACTCATAACTGAAGTTTGATGACTTACTGCTGTAAAGCCAATGGTGTAAGGTATATGTGAATTTATTCTCAATGCTATATCTATATGTCTTTGTCTAAAGTGAAATGAGTAGGTTGCAACAACATGATGCTTTTTGCTAAGCACTCAGCATTCTGTTTGATGTGTCTCACTTATTCCTGAGCTTGCAATTTCAACACACACACAAACTCCCAACTTTGCCTCTTTCTTGTCTTCAGGAATTCTCACCCACTTTATTGCTTCTCTAACCAGACAGTGCCTTCTACTGGTTAGGAGCATGATTATTATTTGGAATATATTTGCCTCTTATCCCAAGTCTGGAAGAATACAGAATAATAGAACAAAATTAAAAATGGAGGCTTGGGGCTTGTTGGAAGTGCTAGATGTCCAAGTTCCTCTTCGGTTACATGCCTGTTTTAAGCATTCTTCCTTGTTTTGCTGTTTGTCTAACCTTTTAATCAACTTTTAGTACAGAACAATTATTTTCAGATTGTGTTCTTCAAACATTATAACTTCCTTCCGTTTTTTTTAATAATCACAGGGATAAGAGTGCTACCAGCATGATTATATATTTTTTTCGCCAGGGGCATCTCTTTTTTGACCAGGGGCCTGTATTGTAAAAAATGCATCTTAGCTTATAAAAAAAAATGCCGACCAGTGTATCACTTAATTTCTCTTATATGTTTCCCACCCAAAGATCCTGTATCAATATGTGTAAATATTATCCAAGAAAGAGGTAATAAAAAAACCCAGTCATAGGACCCTTACCCCTATTAATCAAGCATTGGTCAAGAACTGTTGTTAACTTTATAAGACAAATCTTAAAATTCTTCTGGAATTTGAAATCATTGTGCATTATCATTGCTAAGAACAAAAATTAAATCTGAAGCTAATTTTAATAGTACTTCAGCTCAAAATTTAAGGCAACTAGATTTAGAAATCAATTAGACTTAGATATTGGCATAATATTTATTCTATAGGTTTCTGCTGTGGGGCAGATAGCAATGTCCTCAAGCAAATTTCAGTTAGAAAAAGGATAATTACTAACTCTTGCTATTATGTTCCTGCCCAGAATCTGCCTGGCATGCTGCTATTAAAGCAGCAAACAATAAATTTCCAGACATTTTGACATGACAAAATTATCAGAATGCTAATCTTGTGAAATAAAATACCTGATACCTGTTATTCCCAAGTATCTCTCTCAGTATGGGGAGCCCTGAAGTTGTACAATCAGAGTGCAAATGCCAAACATTATCGATGAAGGAAAATAAGTTCCTAAAAATATTCTTATTTTCAGTCTCAGCAATAGGGAAGATTGTATCGGAAATTAACCACTCTGAAATTGGATTATGTAGCTGAAATACTGATAAACAGTGTGACTAAGGCCATTTAAAAAAACCCGTTTATACTGTATTTCCTTCTGTCTCCACTTACTTTTTGCCTGAGCTATAGTACTGCTTCAGCTGAGGTTTTTTTATTTATTCAATTTGGATCGTCCCCCTCCCCCCCAATTCACATATGTGATTCTGGATGATTCACACACACACAAAACTCAAACATACAAAATAGATAAACAATAACAACATAAAACCAGAAAACAATGAAAACCAGAAAAAGCATAATCTATAAGAGACTGCACCCATTTTACGGTGTAGTCATTTTACGGTGTAGTCTCTATACTGCCACCAGATTCCCAGACACAATAACAAAGCCATATCTTCAGGGCCCTCCAAAAATCCAATAGGATTGGGGCAAATCTAACCTCAGGGGGGATGATGATCCAAAGAGTGAATGCAGTGGCAAAAACATGCCCCTTCTGCCAGACATGAAGGGACTGGTAGATGTAACTAAAAGATGCAATCACTCAAATAAGCAGGCCCCATGTTATGTATAACAGAGTGTTCTGTGCACCTTGGCATATAGTCATGCTGGCCACATGACAAAGGAAATGTCTTTGGACAATGCTGGCTCCCTTGACTAAGAAACAGAGATGAGCATCGCCCTCTAGAATTGTGCACAACTTCACAGGAGAAACCTTGAAAGGTATTACCAAAACCTTGGAAACCAATGAAACTTATAGAGTAGAGGTGTAACATGCAGTGAACTAGGAGAGCATATAACTGCCCTTGTCACTGCACCAGTTGCAGCTTCTGGATACTCTTCAAGGGTGTTAAGTGCATCTTTGTACATTAACTCATGAGTTTAAGGCATACGATATGAAAGTACCCAGAATGAAAACTGTTCTTATGAAAAAAATCATCAAAAATTCCAATTGTATTCTTGAAGCATTAGTAGAACTAAGAAGCCAACATTATATAACATTGAGTGATATTTTAATTTAGGCCAAAAATTTCAATGCCTAAATGGTTAAAAACTGAGGAAAACGTAATACCTGAATACATCTCTTAAGTAATGTTTTGAACAAAAGTTTGAAATGCACTGTATTTACTATGGCTGAAATTCAATATCCAAACAGCTATTAAGTATCTTACAGGTGCCTAATTAAAGGCTGTTTCACAGCTCAGGAATGTAAGGAAACAAAATTGTATTCTTCATTTAATTGATAAAATTAACAATACATTTACAAATACTACAACATGCTATGTGTCAGGGTTCCAAGTAACACCTCAATGAAAGAAAACTCCTAGGCTTGAATTTCCTCAAAGTTCCATTTTATTATAGATGTCATATTTACACATCTGGGAAAACCTGAATCTGAAAGTTTCCAGGTTTTCCCCACCCAAAGGAAAGTTCAAGTCCCTGCCCAACACCCATGTCCATCCCATGGTCCAATCAAAGCACTGTCCAAACTGGAGATGCCTCCCAGTTCCAGCTATCCAGGTACAGGGCAAGATGTCCTTTACTCTCTGAGAAAGGAATGTTATTATGACTGTATATCACTCTGGCTCCATACAATCTCCCCTCCCAGTTTCCCACGGTAGTAAATGTGGCAGGCCTGAAGATCCAACTAAAAAGATGGCTTCCAGGCCTGAAACTATGATTTATAGATTGATTTCTTATTAAATCTGACATGGAAATATATCTGAGATTGTATTTCTTGTTTATAATAATTTTATTAAAGATTACAATAACAAAGATAAAACAAATACAAACTAAAAAGAAAAAATGCAGATAGGAAACAATATACAGTACAGAAATGTGGGAGGGAGGGGGAGAGGAAAAATTAGAGTATAGTACAGATAGTCCTTGACATACAACTGTTCGTTTAACAACAGTCCAGAATCATGACAGCCTTGTGAAGAAAATGTTGCACCATCACCCTAATGGTCACATGATCACAATTTGGATGTTTAGCAATCGTGATCACCATTTGCAATCTTCTCTAATGGCTTTCCCAGAAAGTCAATAGAGAAGCTGATAGAGAAGGCTACAAAGTGCTGCCACCTGCCAAGAAAACACTCTCTTAAGTCTGGGGGCTGGCTAGGTGCATGGAGGGAAGCTGAATTCTTTCAGTGGGGTGCAGAAACCGAACTGAAATCCTGAAGATCAATCCATGCACTCTGGGAGGGAGTGCTCTTCCTTGCACAGAGGAAAGCTGAAATCCTTGGGCAGGCAGCTCTTTCAGCCAACTCCAAGAGAGAGAATCTAAATCCAAGCAGAGAACAGAGAGGCAAGCACGGTAAGATAAATAGCATTGGGTGCCTCAGGCAGGTGGCTAAGGCCCTGGAAAGCCTGCTGCAGGCTGAACCAAAGTTTGAAAATCCTCCTGGGATTTCAGGAGGGTGGATTTTCAGTTCCTGAGCAGAACCTCCCAGGGTCTCCTCAACTCCCCTGAGGTATCATGTGTTTCTTACTTAATGTCTACTTAATGTCTTAATGTCTAGTGTCTACTTAATGATCTGCAAGATTGCTTAATGGCCACAATAGGAGTGCCAATTGTGTCTCACTTAATGATCCCTTTTGTCAATGACCAAGAGAGCAGTTGGGACACTAAAAGTTGGTCATGTGACTGTAGTTTTCTAAAAAAATTACTATTCTCATGCTGATCTCAAGTCTTTTTTTGCCTTTCAGTGTTAGAGCAGATTGTGCCTTGCAGATGTGCTATTCAAGTTTCTTAAAAATTTGCTTGCTCAAAATCTTCAAGCAGTAAGCAATCTGGAAAAATCTTAAAATAATAAATTATAGGGTCGCAGATGAACTAAACAAACCCTTCACTAAAGCCTGATAATTTTGACTTAACATTCCTAATATATTTAAGATATATTGTATTTGTGCCTTTCCACCCAAAAATCTTGATCTAAACAGACTAAGATTGTAAGGTAGTATATATGTTACTGTTAATGTGTGAAATTAGGCATTTTATAGAATGGCTAGGAAATCTGTAGAATACCAAAAATGGGATGTCAGCGTATGAAACACAGTATTTCACACATTTATTAGGCATTCTGTGCAATGCCAAAAGGTAAACCGGCAAAGCATAAAATACTGCCACTGAAATGTCATTCTAGCTTTTCTTGTTGCAACAGGTAAGTCAATATTGGTCTTTTTCTCTTGTTTTTTTTTTCCAGTAGAAAATTCTGTACTTTATTATGTATTACTTCTTTCCTTTTCATATATGTCTTTTAAATAAAGGGTTAGGGTCAGGATCAGGGTCAGGGTTAAGGTTAGAATTCTAATTTTTACTCTTTTCATTACTCTCTACTTTGTGTAAATAATTCTTGTCATTCTGCATAATGCCTAGATCAGTGATGGCTAACCTTTTCCAGACGGAGTGCCCAAAGCGGTCCCAAAGCATGCGTGGCAGAGATGAAGACCAAGTGGCCTGTGGGAGGCACACGTGCATGCATGGCGGAGCTGAACTGGGGCAACAGTTTGCGTGCCCACAGAGAGAGCTCTGTGTGCCACCTCTGGCACGCATGCCATAGGTTTGCCATCATGGGCCTAGATACTATATACAGTGCCTAGGGAAAATATATAGCTTATTAAAATAACACAGATATTTCATACTTTACCTAAAAACATCACACATTTTATACGTTTCCTAGGCATTCCATACAATGCCAGTTTTTCACACATTGCTGGTAACATATCTATCATTTTGACAATACTATGCAGCTTGATTTTATTGCAGAAATTAAGTAAAAATATACTTAACCAGATCACTTTGCTTCAAGACTAAGTGTCAGCATCATTAGCTTAATTATTCTCTGATAAGAATCTTGTTATTCCTGTTGCTATCCCCTATATATTGGCATTAATCCATAGACATACATTTATATATGTGCAAACTAATTGTTCTTTCATTAACATATTTTATTTTATCGAATATACCCAGAGGCAGACATTTTCTATTCTAAAATTGGGTTACATAGAAATTGATTAAATAAATAAAAAAATCATTATTTCAAAAGTTAAAAGTTACCCGAGTTTGGAATGCTTATCCTATTATCACTGTCAGTTGCTACAGGCAAAATTCAGTTGCATGGAAACACTCAAATGGTTAATTAGAATACAAATGTCAACTTGTTTACAAGCAATTGGGAATAAAACTAATCACTACTATCACTTTGCAAGCACAATATAGAATAGTAATGGAGCTTTATTCCCAGTGTCAAGAGTGAAAGGAGATCACTTTTTTAGGGTACCGTATATTCCGGCGTATAAGACGACTGGGTGTATAAGACGACCCACCACTTTTCCAGTTAAAATAAAGAGTTTGCCAGCCATGCATCTTGCAAGGTCAGTACCCAGCGTATAAGACGACCCCCCACTTATCTGAAGATTGTAATGGGTTAAAAAGTTGTCTTATACGCCGGAATTTACGGTACATTGTATTGTATTTATGACTTAGGTAATTCCAATACTAGTCTTCTGTTTCTTGAAGTCTTGAGAACCTTCTGTATAAAATGTATTTGCGATGGACTTCCAAAAAAGTAATGGAGGACACATGACTGTGGCAAAACAAAGAATTGGTGAACAGATTGGTGTCTCAAAATTCCTATCTGGATAAAGTGGAAGGCCTGAGATCACCCACAAGTACTGGATTTTAATTATAAAATCCTTCTTGTGGATTGCTTAAAACCATTTATTATTCTTTTTTCTTAATTCCTTTATAGAAATTTTTAAGGCTGTTAAAAGCAGATTTCCATCAACTTATAAATTATTGATAATTTTATTCCATTAGCTTTTCTGTTTTCCCTTAGCAAAGCTTTTATTTTGGTCAGTTAGTGTGACTCTCTTCTCAATCAAAGCAGCACTTTGAATATTGATGTAGCCTTTTCATCACAACATAGCCACAACTGGAAGAAAAACACAGTTGGGAAAAATAATGCACTAAATGCAATGCCTGCTTTGATATCTGTGTAAAAGTCTGAAGCTTTTAAATTGTTGAGAAATATTTGTTCGGTATTGTTGTTGAAAATCAAATTATCTACTCTACCTTACAGTATCACTGCTGCTTTTGGAAATTTTCATATGTAAATACTCCTTATTGTGATGTATATGATGTGGTCATGTTCCTGTACACCAGTGTTTCTCAACCTTGGCAACTTGAAGAGGTGTG
>JANHFM010040927.1:0-10120 GCA_032468115.1 Grayia smithii
AGTTGCCCAGACTCCACCCCGCAAGGGATGATGGGGGTTGTTCAATGATGATAGATCAGGTATATCATGCAGGAGCTCAGTGATGCCCAGGCTGCCAGCATCTTGGGAGGGGGGGGGGGGGGAGAGAGGGTTTCTGCATTTGAGAATGATATCCGTGTGTTGTCCTTGGAAGAAGCAGCAGCTGCAAAACCTGATCTGCGCTCAGTGCAGCTTTCATGGCAGCTGCATAAACAGGTACCTGTCGATGCAGGGTTATGTCAGGGAAACACCGTGCCTGCGGGGAATATTATCTGCTCTGCTTGAAGCTTGTGGCTGTCTCGAACGAAAGCCATCTGCCCCAAAAGGATCGCTCGGCCAACTCTCAACCCCCTCCTTCCTCTTCCTCCTCCTCCTCCTCCTCCTCCTCCTCCTCCTGCATGCTTCGTGTGTCCGCGTGTTTTCTTTCCTTCAGCTGCTCTAGTTGTCTTAACAGCCACTTCATTGTTCAGGGTGGGGCAGATGTGCAAGGCTCCCTCCAGCCTAGCAGTGCAACAAGCTCTTAATTATTGCACCAGATATTATTGATATCTGTAGGAAGTGGAGCTCGGTGTGTGGCTCCTTTTCGCTGGAGCCTTGGATCGATCCACCACTTGCTTGGAAGTTCTGTCTTTTATTTTATTTTTAATGTCAGGAGAAGATGCCCTTGGTCGGTTGGCCTGGATAGTACATTGATGGTACATTGACAGAGTGAGAATTCAGCATTAGAGAACGCTCTTCTTTTTTTTTTTAAAAGGAAACGAGGTTTTTTAACCCCAACCATAAGATGGTTTCTCTACCCTGGGAAAGAGGGGGAAAAACCCTGTTTCCCCCAAAATAAAGACATCCCAATCTTTACTATAATAAGCCCAATCGGGCTTTTGAGCACATGGCAATAAGGGAAAGTGCTTATTTCAGGGTTCAAAAAAATATAAGACAGGGTCTTATTTTCAGGGAAACACATATCTATCTATCTATCTATCTATCTATCTATCTATCTCCCTCTCTCTCCCTCCCTCCCTCTATATCTATATCTATCTACCCTGTTTCCCCCAAAATAAGACCTCCCCTGATAATAACCTCAATCGGGCTTTTGAGCGCATGGCAATAAGGCCAAGCGCTTATTTCAGGGTTCAAAAAAAAAGTATAAGACAAGGTCTTATTTTCAGGGAAACAGGGTACTTCGAACTTGAGGGGAGAGCTGTGCGGCTTCAAAACCTGCAAAAGTTTTTTTCCCCCTGAAATCTCAGGATCACATGATAGACTGAAAAGGAAGCCCGGTTGAGTTTTGGCAGACCGGCCTTGACCAGCGAAAGCCACAAAGAGGCAAAATTTCTTAGTGGAAAAAAGAAACCGTGTCAATACAGTTAGCCGTCAACTTTAACAACCACAATTGAGCCCAAAAACTGATGTCGCTAAGTGAGAAATTCGTTCAGTGGGGTTTTTTGTCCCGTTTTTCGGCTTTCCTTGCCCTATTTGTAAAGTGAATCAACGGCAGTTCTTAAAATGAGTCACACCGTTGTTAAGTGAATCTGGCGTCCCCTTTGACTTGGCTTGTCGGAAGGTCGCAAAAGGGGGTCGCGTGACCGTCATAAATACGAACCAGTTTGCCATGCAGCTGAATTTCGATCACGTGACCCACAGGAATGCTGCGATGGTCATAAGTGTGAAAAATGGTCATTAAGTCACTTTTTGCAGTGCCATTGTAACCTCAGGTGGTCACTAAACAAACTGTTGTAAGTTGACAACAACCCGTAGTAACCATTTGTGTACTGTGTGTGTGTTGTGTGTGTACATAAAGGTATGTATGTGTATTGAGTATAAAGCATATTTATACTCTTAGTGTGATTTTAATATATGTAAATTGCCTAGAGGAAAAAAAAACAGTTTGGTGTAGTGATTAAAGACCAGGATAAAAAAGAAAACCATACATATTTTGTGCAGAGTTGGTGAGGATTAAGGAAGTAAACACCCATAATTGTTTGAATCAAATCCTGGTTAAAAACATTCCAGATGTTGATTAAGCCTATGAATCATTTTAGAAGTCCGAAGTCGTTAGCAGAAAAAATTCAAGGACAAGTCCTTGACAGTGGATGCCTTTGTGCTGACAGGCACCCACAAAGAAAGCACGTTAACCCCAAATTACTAAGCATTGCCGAAGCGGTAAAAGTCTCAATTTTCTTCTTTTGTTCCCGCAGGAGACGGGATGAATGCCTACGTTGCTTATAAAGTCTCCACACAGGTAGGCCAGCTCTGATTTCTTCTTCCCCGTGGCTGCCAAGGCATCGGGTGCCCGCTTGAGTCAAGATTTTTCTAATCTTGGGAATTTCCAGGAGTGGGACCTTCAACTCCCAGAATGCCACCGCCAGCATCATCCCCATCGAGAATTCTGGGAGTTGAAGTCCGCACTCCTGGATATTCCCACTGTCGGGAAACACTGATTTAAGGACGAGGAATGTCCGTTTATGTCCGTTTTCCCATTTGAATTCAGATTTTTATGGTTGTTGTTCTTCCAAAGATATTAATCTTGCAATTGCAGGGTGGAGATATGAAGTGGTTCTTCATTATTCTAATTATACTCTTCCCTGCCTCCACCTCCCTCCACCCCACAGTGGGAGTTAGCCGATTTGGACGGGTTCAGGTGAATCGGTAGCGGTTATCTGCAGTTGGTCCGCCCACCCGCCCGGGTGCAATCTTGTCCTATATCACTGTGTTTGTCACATAGCAATTTCCGATGGTCTTAGGAACTGAGACACCGCTCCTTTATCCATCTCCAGGCGGATCCGCCCACATACGAGTACCTGGTGTGATGACATCATCGCGCCAACCCCGTCACACCCCGTACAAATACAGGTGTATGTGGTAGGGTTGGCACCATAATGTACTTATGCGGACCAGTCACACGTGCAGAGCAGTAAAATTACAGTTATGAAGTAGCAAGGAAAATAATTTTATGGTTGGGGGTCACCACAACATGAGGAACTGTATTAAAGGGTCGCGGCATTAGGAAGGTTGAGAACCACTGCTCTAAAAGGATACAGATGACCAGCTGTCTGCAAGGAATATAAACCCATTTCCCACTATCCTGTAAGAACTGAAGAAACTTCTTGGATGAGAAGCAAAAGGTCTTCAAAGAAAAAACAAGTCCAGTTGCCTCCTGAAAAAGCAACTTTGGGACCTTCATCAATCAACTTGATGGAAAATTTAGTGGCCATTTCTGCTAAGTGATAATTTCACTGGAAGAATAACACAAATATTGGGATGTCCAAAATACTCCATGTGTGACTATTCCATGCTTGTTTCAGATGATACCTGAATAAAATACATTTGTTATGGATCTTTTAATCCGTATAGGGAATGAAATAAGGGTGTATCATTCTGCAGATAGGCTGAAAGGAGTGTTGGTCTTACCTGACATGCTCCTTTTCTGTGTAAGGGGAGAGAGTCCAATAGAATGGGTTTTCACTCCTCGCTTCCTCTTGAGGCTGAGTCAATCATTTCCTGGCCATGCCCCTCTCATCTGCACCTATCCCAGTTTTGATGAAGGCGTAGTGATTGACTTGACGATTTCCAGTGCTGGTTCTGTTCCGCCCTGAACTCAGGCCCTGGCAGCTGCCAGGGTGGGATTGGACTCTCTCCCCTTACACTGAGAAGGAGCGTGTCAGGTAAGACCAATGCCCCTTCTCCACTGTGTCGGGGAGAGAGTCCACTAGAACGGGACATACCAAAACCGGCAGTCCTAAGGGTGGGTAGCAGTCTGATCCTGAGTCCTCCTATCCATATGTATCTTCTGATGCACCCGCCTGCCAAACACCACTTCAGCAGAGCCTAAGGCGTCCTGTTTGTAATGCCTTATGAATGGGGATGGAGAAGGCCATGTTGCTGCCCTACAGATTTCCTCTATGGAAGCCTATGTGTTCCATGCCACCGTAGTGGCTGCACTCACTGAGTGGACTGTTACTCGACCTGGTTGTGGCAAGCCCTGGCTCTCATAGGTCCTGGCAATGCAAGACCTTAGACACCAGACTATGGTTGATGGTGTCACTGTGTTACCCAGTTTGGAAGACTGAAACGATACAAAAAGAGGCTGTCTTCCTAAAAGAGGCTGTTCTCTTGATATAGGTTTTGAGAGCCCTCCTCATGTCCAGAGTGTGCCATTTCTTCTCTTGGACATGAGTTGGGTTTGGACAGGTAATACTAATTGCTGCCTATGGTGAAACAAGGAATTCATCTTAGAAAGAAAGGATGATCTATTAGGGTGGACTATACACAGGTCCTCACTTATGGAGAGGGCTGCTAGTTCTGATATCCATCTGGCTAAGATGATGGCCACTAAAAAGGCTACCTTGAGAGTAAGCAATTTTAGGCTACATGTCCTTAGTAGTTCGAATGGTTCTGAGGTGAGAGCCTCTAGTACCCTAGATAGGTCCCAAGTGAAATATCTGTGTACCACCGATTGTTTCAGGTTGGTTGTGCCCTGATGAAGCTACAGCCCAATGGGTGCTGTGTCAGGGAATCCAGGTTTCGTGTGACAATACTGAAGCTAAGGCTGCCGTCTGTCCGCGTAAAATGCTAGGGGAGAGTCCCTTCTCTAGTCCTTCTTGGAGAAACTCCAGTATCCTAGGTATAGATCACTCATTGGGTCCAGATCAATCCTGGAACACCAGATACTGAAGGTCCTCCATGTTGCATTGTAGATCCTATTTGTAGAAGGTTGCCTGGCAGCCTGTATGGTTTCTATGACTTTATCATTGGGTTTACGTAGTCTTAGAGCTGCCTATTCAAGTGCCAAACAGTCAGTTATAGCCACTGTGGGCCTGGGTGCACTAAGGCTCCCTGGCTGAGGGAGATCCTGTCCAGGGCCCAGATACTGACAGACTGACCAGGTCTGCGAATCATGGGCATCTGGGCCAGTGGGGAGCTAGAAATAGAATGTCCGCTCCTTCCAATAGTATCTTCTTGATTACTCTTGGAATAAGTGGTGTTGGAGGGAAGGCATAGAGTAGACCCTGGGGCCAAGGGCTGCGGATTGTGTTGACTCCCTCCACCCCTGGTATTGGATATCTGGAATGGAACCTGTTTAGTTGGGTGTTTGATGGGGAGGCAAACAGGTCCAGGATCTGTTTCCCAAACCTTCTCACCAGCTCCCTGAACAGATCTGAATGCAGTCGCCACTCTGCCTGATCGACCCTGGCCCTGCTGAGCCAGTCTGCCTGTACATTGGTTACCCGTGAAATGCATTCTGCTCTGATGGAGAGTAGATGTCTCTCTGCCCATAGTCCTAGCTGTTCAGCCTCCTGCATGAGTGTTTTGGAGTGAGTGTCCCCTTGACAGTTTATGTGGGCCTTGGTGGTCACATTGTCCGTCAGGATGAGAATGTGTTGCCCTATGACCATCTCCTGGAATTGTTCCAGGGCTAGGTGTGTTGCCCTGAGTTCCAGCCAATTGATGTTGTTCTTGAGATCTTGTTGTGACCACTGTCCCTGTGCTATTTGGGACTGGCAATGTGCTCCCCAGCCAAAAAGGCTGGCATCCATCCTTGAACCCGGATCCCCTTCTTATTGCTTGCAATCTCCACCATTGTAGAGATCTTTGTACCCTCAGTGGAGTCTGAACCTTGGTTCTGGAATTGCTCCTGCCTGAAAGCTGGTAAGGCAGGAGAAACCACTGTAAGGTCCTGGTGTGTAAACGTGCCCAAGGGACTACTGATTTACATATCATCTTGCTCATGAGTTGTGACAGAAGGTTTAGGGGCACAGACTGAGTTCTTTGGATCTGCTGCACTATGGCTTTTATGTGGAGCTGACGTTTCCGGGATAGGAAAATCTCGCACGTCCTGGTGTCTATCACTGCCCCCAGGTGCAGCAACCAGTTGGCAGGGATCTTGTGACTTTTTTTGAAGTTCACCGAAAATCCATGATCCTGTAGGATCTGGATTGTGTCCCTGAGGCCTTCTGACGCCTGGAGGTAAGAGGCCAATTGGATTAGAATGTCATCCAGGTAGCATTGTACGCATACCGGGGTTGATCTGAGGTGTGCTGCTACTACCACCAGAAGCTTGGTGAAGGTTCTGGGTGCTGATGACAGACCAAATGGAAGAGCCCTGTACTGGTAATGTTGACCAGCATAGTGAAAATGTAGGAAATTTCAATGTGATAGAAGTATGGGAACATGTAGATATGCTTCCTTCAGGTCTAAGGATGTCAGTAAGTCACCCTCCCAAATGCTTTCCAGTATTGACTGCAGAGAATGCATCTTGAATTTTTTGTACATTAAATGTTTGTTCAATAGCTTTAGATCCCGAATTGCCCTCCATCCCACCAAGTTTTTCACTTCTATGAATAGGATGGAGTAGAAGCCCTGTCCTTGCTGTTCCTTTGGAACCAGCTCAATGGCCTGGATGTCCAGCAGGTGCTGAATTTCTGACTCCATGACGGAGTCACAAAGGGGTGTGGAGAGGAATTCTAGGGCAAGATCTAGGTTCACTGTGTTTAGAACCCAGGCATCTGTAGTTGTTGTTTCCCACTGGCTGGCAAAGAGGCCCAGTCGCCCACCAATGGGGGGTCCTGCCCTTCCCTCACTTATTACGACAGAAGGGATGGCTGCCTGAACCCCTGAATGGCTGTTTGGCTTGGGCTTGCTGGCCATTCCTATCTCTGAAACCCGACTTGTCCTGGTATCTGTCCTGTCTGTAGTTATATGATATTTGGGATAGTGGGATGTTGAATCCTGCGTCTGTGGCCTGAAAGGAAGGCTTCCTGAAGTAAGGTGAGTGGTGCTTATCTGCTCGCCTATACCCTGAGGGTAAAACCTTCCCTCAATCCTTGGTCTCCACTAGTAAGGGATCTAGAGCTTCTCCAAATAACTTACTACCCTTGAAGGAAGCAGAGGCTAGCTTCCCATTATAATTCAGATCCACTTGCCAATGGCAAATCCACAGCATGCAGCGAGCTGTCACTGAGGAGGCTATGGCTTTGGAAGCCTACTTGAATCCATTCAAGGCGGCATCCAATGAGAACTCCAATGCTGCTATTAGTTTATTGAAATCCTGTTGTGAATGAGGATCACCTGGAACAATCTTTTCCTGCATTTGCCACAGCCATATGAGCAATGCTCTGTTGAAAAATGATGCAGCTTTCGCTGCCTTGACCACCCAGGTGGTTGCTTGATGCACCCTGCAGAGTGCCATCTCTTTTTATCCTCTGCCTTCAATGCGTTTTCAGGATCGTTGGACAGGATGGTGGAGGACATTAATGCTGCCACTGGAGCATCAATGGACGGTGGTTGCAAGACCTCAATAAAATCAGTTGCCACATTATAAATCTTCTTTCATTGCCACCAGGAGCAGTAAAGTCTGCTGGTTGGGTCCACTGTCCCTGAACTATGTCTCTAAATAATTCAGGTGAGGGTATTTCATCGCACTTGTTTGGCTTTGCAAAAAGCAGCTCCCCTGAATCCTGTATATCCAGTGCAGCCTCTGTTGTCGATGAATCCTCATCCAGTCGCGTAGCTGCCTTGGCCTTGAAAAGCAAGGATCTGAAAAGCACAGGCCAGAAAAGCCATGCAAATATTGGGGTTTCCTGGGCCATGCCCTCATCCTCTGAAAGCTCATCATCCTTTGCTTCATCATCTCCTGAGATTGAAGCCTCACTCTGCATGGATCATAAATTTGAGCCTGATCTCTGAAAGGTCTCTGCTATGAGACCTTGTCCCATGTGCTGCCCTGTTGTAGGTTGGCAGTGAATGCCCTAGGTGTGGCAGCAGAAATCATTCTCTCCATTTGCAACATTATTTCTGGCCCTTGGGGCCCCTCTGGGAGGAGGCCTGTGGCTGTTGAAGTAAATGTGGCTTCTGGAGCCAATCTCCCCATCTTCGCATGAGGTTCCTCTTGATCCTCTGCCTGCCACAGAGTTACAGCAGGGAAAACAACGCTGCTTACCTTTTGCAGAAGGCTTGAATCACCACAAACCTCACTGCTTCTTGCCACAGAGGTTTCCCCTTGAAATTGATTCTTGATGCACTCTAGTTGTACTAATTGAGGACAAAGGACATGTTGCTGCTAACATTGGCTGATTTTGGAGCAGCCCAAGTGAAGCACGGGAAATTTCAATCCCTCCTTCTTCAGGGGAAAACCTCTGCTTTCTTTGTTCCTCTTCCCTTTCAGCCCTCCCGATCCTTTTACCAAGGGCCTTGTGATGCCTTCAGGCGTCTCTTTCTTCAGCCCTTTCTAGTTCTTGGAAGGAGGAACCTTTGTCTTTTGCTCTGTTGCTGCCCTGGTGGCAAGCTTAGAGCTTTGGGGCAATTTGGGGGTTGGTTCAGTTATCCCCTGATCCTTCCCGCTTGTCTCCGGTAATTCCAAACCCACATGGGCCACCATTTTTCTCCCCCTTGGACTCTTATCAGGTCCCCTCTGCTCCTGCAATTGCTCCCCTCTGCTCCATATATTGGGAGCTCCTGCCCACAATTTAAGTCAGCGGCGCAGCTACTATGCTTGGCTAAATTGGGAAGTCAGCCTTAAGCCCCTGCGCCTCGCCGTCAGGAAATCCCCCCTCTTGCAGGCGGAGTTGCTGGTGACTCCAAACAGCGGCTGCTGTCCTTGCTGGGGGGTGGGGGCTGGCTGCTGTGCCGGGCTAAGCCAGGAAGTCAGCCATGGGGTTCTCTGCGCTCTGGGGAATGGAGTCACTGCCCCTTTATGGGCCGGCTTGGGTAGATGAAACCCGAAGCCGCCGCTTTGCTGGTTCTCCGATGGCCATCTAATATCCCAGAGCTGGATCTTACTATTTGAAGTCCAATGGAATATTTTTCTCTTTCCTCTCCAGCACTTTGCTCACATGTCCACTCTCTCGAAGGCTGAATCAAAACTGTGATATGCGCAGTTTATCCCTGGGGGAGCGTGGCCAGGAAATGATCAACTCAGCCTCAAGAGGAAGTGAGGAACGAAAACCCGTTCCACTGGACTCTCTCCCCAACACAGTGGAAAATGTAGCTAATCTGGGCAGAAGTAATTTGGTGTAAGATTTAAAAATGGAGGGGGGGGGAACACACTGGTAGTAACCATGGGGAAGGAGGAGAAAATATTGGGATGATTAGGTAAGTAGTTAGTTGATGAGATATTCTCTGCTGGAAAGCTGAATCCTTATTGCTGAGACCATTATAATAATATTTAGGCACACAGGCCAATATATTGACAGCAACTGAAGGAAAGTGAGGAGAGAAATATGAAGATGTCAGGAAGACTGGCAAAATGCTAGGAACTGCTGAAGGGAGAGGGGGTGAAGTGTCCCACCTTGGCCAACTATTTAAATAAGACCATTCTGGGATCTTTCTGGATTTTGTTTTGGCTGAAACCAAAATGTACTGGAGGTTATTTCTACAGAACTGCTATTAATTCAAAATAGCTCAGCAGAGTTTCCAAAGGATAATGTTTTTTCCAGGTTTAAAACAAAATGTATCTTCTGATTGTTGCACACTCCTATACAGCTGCATATTGTCTGAAAACTAAAAATTGGACTAATGATACAGACTTAAATATATCTAGGCCATATAATTGTCTTCAGGTAATTAAGTGACATATCTTTTAATGAAGGGTCCCAGTTTATAGAAATGTGTCTTTGTATTGCATTGCACTCATATCAGAAGCACTGAGGCACTTCCAGGCTGAAAAGATTGGCTGGTGACATCACCATTGCCTAGGGACATCCAGATGGGGGCTCCTTTCATGTGCCTGGCAAGAGCTAGAGCAAAGGATGAGAGCTCACCCTGCCCAGTGGTAGCACAGGGATCCTGAATGCTGGCTACTAACTTCCAACCCAGATCCTAACCATGCAAGCCACTGTGCTCCTTTGCTGATCCTTGTAGATCACAACACCTAACTACCAACAAAATTATGATTTTTTTTACATAACTAAATATTCTAAAAATATTAACCACTTGAACATTAACAAGTATTTAATTACTTGAGGCACAAAGCATAGATACTTGATATCTCAAACTAGTGGTGCTTCCGAAATTAGAAGGATAACGTTGGTCTTACCTGAACATTCTTTTTCCTCACGCTGCGTAGAGAGCTCAACAGTGGGTGTTAACTCCATTGATTGGCTAGATA
>JANHFM010040996.1:0-10117 GCA_032468115.1 Grayia smithii
AGAATAGGAGAACATTGGGAGATGATTAAGTTCATCGTGGCCGAACATATGACGGAACCCGTTATCCTAGGATTAGCTTGGCTAGACCGCTGGAGACCGGTGATCTGGTGGGAAGGAGGCTACCAAAAACTTCGTTTAGAATTAGGCCCTACACCTATTCCTGAAAGGCAGGAGCTCCAAGAGGCCACCCAGGCCTTGCCACCATACACACTGGAGGGATTCCCAGCGGTTTATAATGATTTAAGAGAGATGTGCAGTGAAGAACATTGTGAAACATTGCCACCTCATAGAGACACTGACTGTGCTATTGAGCTCATACCAGGAGCAAAGCTACCAAAGCCGTGTATGTACTCCATGACACCTAAAGAGTTGGCTGAGCTCCGAATATATATTGATAAAAACCTAAAACGGTGGTTTATTCAGCCCAGCCGCGCACATATGCCTGCACCTGTAATGTTCAGGGAGAAAAAGGATGGTGGGCTGAGGCTGTGTGTGGACTTTAGAGGGCTTAACGCTTTATGCGTAGAACCCCTCTACCCCCTGCCTTTAATGAAGGACCTCCTGTCCACCCTTGGCACTGGAAAGGTATTTACTAAATTGGACCTCCGGGAGGCCTATTACCAAGTAAGAATATGCCCCGGAGATGAATGGAAGACTACGTTCAACTGTCCGCTTGGTAGCTACCAGTTTCGGGTGATGCCATTTGGCTTACAGGGCGCCCCTGCTGTTTTTATGCAGGTAATTAATAGTATACTACATGAACATCTGTATCGTGGCATTTTAGTTTATTTGGATGACATTCTCATCTACAGTGACAACATGGACGAACACGTAGCTCTAGTCAGACAGGTTTTGAAAAAACTATTGGACACTAAATTGTATCTGAAGCTCTCAAAATGTGAGTTCCATAAATCTCAAATAGATTACCTGGGTTATCATATTTCTCCTGCTGGTATAGAAATGGATCCCAAGAAAGTGGAAGCGGTGTTGCAGTGGCAAACGCCCCACACGAGGAAACAATTACAGAGTTTCTTGGGTTTCGCCAATTTCTATCGGCAATTTATTCCTGGCTTTGCCCAAGTAGCCTTACCGTTGACTGAGTTGTTAAAGACAAAACTTGAACTAGGAAAACCCAGACCTAGTAGGGTGTTGAATTGGACTGGCTCATGTCAAAAGGCGTTTGATGAACTAAAACAGTTGTTTGTGAGAGAACCGATTCTAAAACACCCTGATCCCACACAGCCCTTCACCGTGCAAGCAGATGCTAGCGATGTGGCGGTAGGAGCTGTGCTCTTACAAGCCAATAAACAGGGACAGTTACTACCATGTGCGTATACATCACGCAAACTGTCTCCCACGGAGCGCCGATGGGCTATCTGGGAAAAAGAGGCATATGCAGTAGGGGGGCCTTACTCACCTGGCGTCACCTACTGGAAGGGTCCACCCACCGGTTTGATGTGTGGACTGACCATAAGAATCTAGAGGTACTGCAATCCCCCAGAAGACTGTCACCGAAACAAGTACGGTGGGCACAGTTTTTCCAACGCTTTAATTTTAATCTAAGATATGTACCAGCAAAATGTAACTTTCTTGCAGATGCGTTATCTAGATTGCCGCAATATAACAGTAAACAGGAGGCAGTGGTACAGGCATTAATACCCCCCCAAGTAGGAGATACAATGGAATCCGGTAACGTAATAAATACGCCAAACCCCTGGTATGACGAGATAAAACAGGCATTAGAAAATGATGTGTGGGCCTCAACCCATAAGGAGTTATTGGTGATTAAGGACGGAATAGCCTGGAAAGGATATAAAATATACGTACCACAAATCTTGAGGGACACCGTTTTACGTAGATGTCACGACGTCAAAACGGCTGGTCACTTCGGGTTTATTAAGACACTACATCTCGTACGACGCCAATTCTGGTGGCCTAAAATGCGCACAGAGGTAAGAGAATACACAAAACAGTGTCCAGTGTGTGCAACCACTAAAGGTCGGGTGGGAAAGTCACCTGGATTACTGCAGACAGTTGCAACCCCAGGAAAACCCTGGGATGAAATCATGATGGATTTCATCGTAGACCTCCCGAGCAGCAATGGCCACACTGTAATATGGACAATCGTAGACCTATTCTCCCACCAAGTCCATTTCATTCCTTGTAAGGGCCTCCCCTCCACTAGACGGCTAGCGACTCTATTCCTTCAACATATTTATAGGCTACACGGAGTACCGCAAAGGATCATTTCTGACAGGGGGGTCCAATTTAGTGCCAGGTTTTGGCGCATGTTTGTGAAACTAATAGGGTCTTCCCAAGGAATGAGTTCAACCTATCATCCCAGTACAAACGGAGCTGCGGAAAGGACTAACGCAGTAGTAGAGCGATACTTGCGTACCTACGTCTCGTATCAGCAAGACAATTGGGCCGATCTCATTCCTTTCGCCGAAGTGGCATATAATAATACCATACATCGTAGTACCAGATTCAGCCCATTCCGTATTGTAACAGGTAGAGAATTTGCGCCCATTCCTGAACTTAAGACCCCAGGGGCAGAATCCCACACCCCATCCGAATGGAGTGATAAAATAACCAGGTGTTGGTTACAAGTGGAAAAAGCACTAGCTGAAGCTTTAGCTGAATACAAAAAATATGCGGATAAAAAACGAGTCAGGCAACCTGACTATAAGGTAGGAGATCGCGTATACCTCTCCATAAAATACATAAAACTCCACAGGCCATGTAAGAAACTGGGGCCCAAATTTTGTAGGACCATTCACAATAACAAAAGTGATAAACCCAGTCACTGTGGTACTAAAGTTACCCCCACTGATGGGAAAAATTCACCCCATATTCCATTGTAGTTTGTTAAAACCAGCAACAGCAGAAAACACAGGGAAAAGCCCCGGACCGGTGCGGGATGATCATTACGAAATAGACGAAATACTTGATGCAAAGAAAAAGAGAGGAAGGATAAAATATTTAGTAAAATGGACTGGGTACTCCCGAAATGAAGCATCGTGGGTTGACGAACAAGACGTTAACGCTCCACGGTTAGTAAGATGGTTTTACAGAAAATACCCAGGAAAACCCTAACTAATCAATCTTTTGTTCTGTTTTTTCTAGAGAGGACCATGGTGAAGGGAGCCGCCTGTCAGATCCACGCCGACACAGACACCTCAGGGGGGAATGGGGCATGAGGGTGGCGTCACGGTGGTGGGTATGCACAGCGGGAAACACGCACACACACCATACACTACAAGCCGTCTCCGATACTGTGATTCCGGCAGTCGTTCCGATGCAGAGGGATGACGTCATCACAACCCAGCCCGCTCCACAGCTGATTGAGAGCGCAGCGCGGGTTATTTAAACAGGCTGGGAGATGCCCGTTCCCAACGCTGTTTTTGAGCAGGTTGCACCAGCTTGTGTACTTTTGGACGAAAAGCCATTAAATTCATCGTTTGCATCACGATGCCGTATTGTGGTTTGTTCGCGTCGCGGAAAGACAAGCTGAGAGCTGCAATCAATTGCATCCGTTAGCAACTGAAGCTGCCTGCCTGCCTGCCTGCCTGCCTGCCTGCCTGCCTGCCTGCAATCAATCTCATTGGTTAGCCTGCCTTGTGCCTTAGCTTAGTTTAGCTGGCTGAGGAACTCTGGGAGTTAAAGTCCACAAGTCTTAAAGTTGCCAAACTTGGAGATCCCTAGGCTAAGTAATTGGGTTTTTGGAGTGGGGAACTTTAAAAAAAATGTTAAGTGGGTTTTTTTAGGAGGGTTTTTATTAGACATAGCTTGTTGTAAGGGCCATTTTGAGTCAAGCACAGCTGTTTTTACATTGTGTGTGTCAGTTGTGTTGTGTTGTGTTGTGTTGTGTTGTGTTGTGTTGTGTTGTGTGTGTGTAAAGTGTGAAAGTTGGTTTTTCAGCTTTTTGTGGCTGTGTGAGATTCCTGCTTGTTGCAGGGGCCATTTTGGGTCAAGCACAGTTACTTTTTCATTGTGTGTGAGTCAGTTGTGTTGTGTTGTGTTGTGTTGTGTGTGTAAAGTGTGAAAGTTGGGGTTTGAGCGTTTTTGTAGGTCAAAAAAGCGTCGACTTGGCCATGCCCACTCAGTCACCTGACCATGAAGCCACACCAACCAATTAAGCCACCCCCACAGAACTGGTAGCAAAAAATTTTAGATTGCACCCCTGACCCATCCCCTTTAATGGGGGTTACTATGGGGGTCTCCCATTTGGCATGGTCAATGATTCGAGGATGCCTTGTGCTAGGGTCCAAGCTAAAAGATATGGGTGTGTCCACATACTTGCCGAGCTCTGGGCTGAAGACATCCTGGAAATCCCAGATCAGGTCATCTGCGGTGGCACTGGTGACAGCGTTGATGCCAGTAACCCCCAGTCCAAAGGCACTGAACCAGTCTAGTTTGAACAGGTTCGGGAGGTTACCATCAATGACCATTAGGGACAGCCTTCCTTGGAACTTGTACTTTATGTTGAATGTTCTGCAGCCCAGCACAGGAATCCAGTTTCCTTGGTAGTCGCTCAGTTTTAATTTTTTCTGGGTCAGCTTCCATTTCTGGAACCTCGGTACCACCTTTTTCAATGCTTGCCATGATACGATGGTCACCGAGGACCCCGTGTCTATCTCCATTTTGCTTGGTGACCCTTCAATTTGTATTGACATGCTTAGCTTCTTTTGAGATGGTGCACTGGCTTGGCCGATTCTTGTTTGGTTGGTGTCTGGAGCTCTTATTATTTGCCCGCTTAGGCTTCCACAAGTCCCATTTATACGGCTTCGGCACCTCTAGCAGGGCAGTCTCTGGGGTGTCCTGGCGGCTGCTGGGCAGGGGTGCCCAGCAGACTCTAGCTAAGTGCCCTTTCCATTCACACCTTCTCAAAGAGAGGACCAGAGGGAAAACTCTGAGCTGCCAATATCTAACACAATTGATTGTTGGTTGGATCGGCCTCCCGACCCTCAGCTGTTTCAGGCTGCAAGTATTGCCATTGCCTGTTGCCATATGGGCCTCTGCTGTTTGCTGCAAGGAGGTAAATTGCTGGGAGGCAGATTTTTTTTTCTTGTGCTAATCTTGTGCTGAAAACAAAAATGAAAGTAAAGCAGGCTGTTTGCTGCAACAAGGCAAATTTCTGGGAGACAGAGGCAGAGGCAGATTTCTTTTCCTTGTTTTCCTCCCCAAAAAAGGTAGGTGAATCTTATAGTCCGGAACATCTTATACTCTGAAAAATACAGTAAACTATCATTAAAATATTTTATTTTATTTGTAAATATTGACCATAAATTATAACTGTCTGGTGTTACAGTGTTCTGATATTAGTATATATATATTCAATCCCTTCCTGGCTTTCTCTCTCTGTATTTAGATAATCACAGTTAGACTGGGTGTTGCATATTCATGTGCCTGTATATTCATGCAGATGCCATTTTACAACTAGTTTAGAATTAGAGAATTTGACAGATGGCACTTCACAATTCACATAGGCCTAGAAGTATGAATATGAATACACTCTTTCTCGTATGTATGTATGTATGTATGTTTGTATGTATGTATATATATATATTCACTTTTGTCAATTTTATTGTGCTGCAGCCTGATTCTACAGTTGTTGGAATTAATTTTTTCTCATGAATCTACACTCAGTATCCCATAACGACAAAGTGAAAACAGAACTTTAGAAATGTCTGAAGAAATCATATCACCGAAACACATTTTTATGGTTGTATGTGACTTCTGTGTCTTGTATGAAGTAAGCCAGTAAATTGTAATTGAATCTGCCAGCAATACTGTTAAAGCTCTGAATGATATGGGCAGTTGATGCTATTATTTATAATCATCACCTTCCCTCTAGAAAAACAACCTAGTTTATCAAATTGCTAAGACCAAGGAGGCAAATAAATGAAGGGAATTTTTTTCTTTCTAACCTTATGATGTTCCAGCCATGAAATGTTTTCTAAGCAAACACCTTCATATTAAATTATACCTGGAAGTCAAATGACAACCACAGACTATTGTTATATGCCCCCAGCACAGAGAACCAGTGAATATTTCAGCTGATACTATCTAGACTACTTGGAGTTGCCAAGTAGTCTTCAAGGACAGCTCCAGGTAAAATGTGCTATAGTGTCCCTGTTCGGTGATGCAAAAGGTTAGTATAGATTGGTGCTCCTACATCAGGTGGAGTCACAATTGCTATACCAGCCAAATCTCAAAAGCCCTTCTAGTCACACCCTTTGAATTTTGTTCAAATAAGAGCTGTGAGTCCAAAATGAACTCAGATTGTTTTCATCCTACATCAAGAATAGTGTTTAACCATCCAAAGTTAACTCTGGAGATGTTGACAAATAACCCCAATGTACAAACAGCAAATCCATCATACTTGGGTTTCACTTCAGTCTCTTCCATCCAACTTCTATAGCCTTCAGCACAAAAATAGGATAGCAATTTCCTCCAGCCCAGAGTAATAAGATAGTGTTGATGCAGTTGATAAAATGCAGTCTTGCCATTTTTTTCTGGATATATTGTGGCTTTTAATAGCACTGAGCACGGTATCCTTTAGACCTGTAACAAAGTTTTGCCTTGAAAACCTAAATTACAGTGCTTCCGGTCAGAGGTGGTATTCAACAGGTTCTGACCAGTTCTGGAGAACCAGTAGTGGAAATTTTGAGTAGTTCAAAGAACTGGTAAATACCACCTCTGACTGGCCCCACCCCCATCTATTCTCTGCCTCCCGAGTCCCAGCTGATTGGGAGAAAATGGGGATTTTGCAGTAACCTTCCCCTGAACTGGGGAGGGAATGGAAATTTTACAGCATTCTTCTTCTGCCACACCTACCAAGCCACACCCACAGAACCGGTAGTAAAAAATTTTGAAACCCACCACTGATCCCATCTCCAGTTGCCACTATCTGGTGCTACAGGCCAGGCTGGAAGAAGTCACAATCCGGATGTGGCCCATAGTCTGTAAAATATCCAGGTCTGCTCTAAACTATTCTGCATTCATAACAGAAACTAAAGCTTTAAAATGTGGGGTGGGACTTCTAGTTAAAAGAGATGATTGTCCAGTGCAGAAATCTATTTCTCAATTGAAGCTTTTTCAATTTACAAATGTTGGAAATTAAATTCCTTATATTTTATGACTCTGCTGGATTAGGAACAGTTCCAGAATCACCTCGCAAAAGTGCCACACTGCAGCAATTTGCAAGGAGACTCTGAAGCAGCACTCCAAAGTAGCCAGGTGAATCAACTATAAAATGGCAACCAGGGCTACAATTACTTCATTGTTGAAAAAGCAACCATTTTGGAATCTATTTTTCAAATGGACAATAACTCATGCCTTTTACTTCTTAAGCACTTCCTTTGATTTTTATCTTTAATAAGTTTAAACATCTTCAGTCTTAGATTGTTGCTTATTTTTGAAGATCTATGCCATTTAGGACATTGTTCTTGTTGAAAAATGAAGAAGAGGATTGCTGGAGGTGAGTTAACATAAGCATATGATTTTAAAAGTTGTGGTATTATTTCCTTATTTCCTCATTTTCATGAATTTGCCACCTTTATATGATGTTGGGAGTTATAACCATAATCCTAATCCTAATCCTATCCCTTAAAGTGAAAGTAAAGTAAAATAAAAGTAAAGCAAAAAAAAAAAAAGCTGAAATCTTCTGACTTTAATGCATGATCAGGAGAGATACCAGCTGATCTACAAAAAGCTTTTTAAAAAGATATTTCTTTGACCACAAGAGGGAGCGAAAGAACAGAAACAACACAGAAGGCATTTAACCCAGACAGAAATTGCTAGATTTAAACAAAACATTTCATTTTATAGATCAACTATATTCCAAAGATGTCATAAAAGAGGAGCAAAAGGAACAAATTACTCTAGTAATTGGAAGAAAGAAGAATAATCCAGAGATGCAATCAAGTGTAGAACATTATCAAACTACTGCAGCGATTGCACTAAGTATTTGACAATGCAAAGGATTTAACTCTAATTTTGAAATATAAACCTGATACCAACTGTGCCTGTTATGAAGATTTAATTACAAGTTCCAGAGTGTAATTGAAATAAGAATTGGAAGTAAATCAATAATCCTCAAGTGAACAAGTTTCCATTTAAAATCAAAACGGAAATTGATAACATTGACAAATCTGTTTTAAAAACTCATATTGGAGAATTTTTTGAGAAACAGAGAAGTTTATATTGAATAGGTGTTCCAAAGAAGGAAAACATTTTATTTTATGATTACAAACTGGAAGGAGCGACTGAAATTTAATGTTAACTGAAGTTAGAATGGCTTTTCTATTGGTTTGACATATGTAATTGAAAGTTTCATTATTTTGTGCTTATAAATTGAATGTAAAAATGGGTTGTTTCTTTTCTTTTTTCTTTTCATATACTTTTTTCTTTTTCATATTGAATAATTCCTAAGTTTGCAAAATATTATTGAAAGTGAATTTGAAACTATGTATATTAAAAAGGAATTAAAAATTAATTAGAATTAATTATTTTAGCTATAAAGGTAAATTTTAAAAGAAATGTTTAGGGTTTTAAAATGAATAGCTTTCCCTTTAAGATTAAAAAAAAATGAAAGAGTATAGATTAATGATGTTCATTTAGACAAATTAATAAACATAACAACAGAGAAGAAAGGAAAAAAATGGATTTGGTTAAGATGATGTAAATTGTTTTAAACACAGAAATTTTATTTGGTCTTATTTCTATTGGGATATTACTACTGGTTTTTCTGCTTGAGATTGAAAAAAAATGAAATTCAGAATTTCAAAATTTCAAAAAATGAAATTTAATAGATTAAATATTTATTGAATAATTGCATAAAGAACTGGTTTGTAATAATTATGGACAATGTAAAAAGCCGTGATCATGTTAGCTGTATTAGTATTTAGTAGTTGCAAAGAGGAAGTAGTTGCAAAGAAGAAGTCAATACCTTTTTCCTTCTTTTCTGTTTTTTTCTGAAAATTCTGCACTTTTTTATTAATTTATTTTCATTTTATTTTATGCTGTAATAAACCTCAATAAAAATATGGGGTGGACAATGGAAAGGTAAACATCACTGGAGAAACTTCGATCCTTGAAAAAAAAAATCAAAGTAATAAACATGCTGATAAAAAAATATAAGATTGCTGGATTATATCTATCTATCTATCAATCTATCATCTATCTATCATCTATCTGCCATATTTGTATAGCCATCCATTTCACAAGAAAGTGATTCTGGGCAGTGAACAGCACTTAATAAAATAAATACATGCATGCATAAACAATATTTATATTATTAAAATGGAATGACTTCCTTTCCCCAAATATGTGCATTTATTTACTGGTGGATGTAATTATTAGTTGGGGAGATTAATATGAAAATTCATTCTCCGGATTCTGATTCTTTGTTCTTATTAACTTTCTCAACCAGGCTTTTTCTAGAATGTTTTTGTTTTGTTTTTCTTTATAGATGGCATAAATTGTCATCATTGCTAATGATGTACAGTGTATGTCAGCAGGATTGATAAAGCTTGCACAATTATGCTGGATCTGATTAAATGACACAGTACCAAATTCTATTCTGATGCATGCAGTTTATAGGATTAAACATGATGTAATCTCAGTTTCCTGGAACTAGTTACAATACATACCAAAGGTGTTTTCTGGTAACTGATCGCCCTAATGGGATTAGAAAGATTGACTTGCAATAATAAGGTTGGACAGAGTGAAACAAGGTATAGTAGAGCAATACCACATGGTAAATGTGCTCTTGCTTACGTTATTCATGGAATGATGATAAATGGTATACAACAATATGTGGAAAAAAAGCAGGAAAAGAACTGAAAA
This sequence comes from Grayia smithii, assembly GCA_032468115.1. Taxonomy (NCBI): domain Eukaryota; kingdom Metazoa; phylum Chordata; class Lepidosauria; order Squamata; family Grayiidae; genus Grayia; species Grayia smithii. The sequence continues at coordinate 9,853 of JANHFM010040996.1, forward strand.
TAAAACCATGGAACTGTTTAGATGCACTTTAATACAATCACTTCAAAAGCAGAGCACTATTTAAGAAGGGAGTGCATGCGAATGTACATGTCTTCAATTTAGTCTTGACTGCCAGGACAAGTCTGTAGCTTTCTTGTCAATTTTTTGTAAAGTGGTTTTCCATTACCGTATATTCTGGCGTATAAGATGACTGGGCGTATAAGACGACACCCAACTTTTCCAGTTAAAATAAAGAGTTTGGGATATACTCACCGTAAAAGACTAC
>JANHFM010041104.1:0-10113 GCA_032468115.1 Grayia smithii
GTTACACGGGAGTAACGGGAAGCTCCCGCAACCACCCGCGCAGCCGCATTCTGGACCAGTTGAAGTCTCCGGATGCATCTCAAGGGCAGCCCCATGTAGAGGGCATTACAGTAGTCAAGTTGAGAAGTCTTTAGTCTTTAGTGGACTGATTTGATTTTTTTGTTATTTATATGTTGGAAAAAACTGTTTTTATTATCTTTGACTTTGGTTGCAAATCTTTGTTCATTCTGAGCCTTTGCTTTCTTGACTTCATCTTTGCAGATTCTGGCTATCTGCTGATATCTTGCCTTAGTTATGTGTCCCTCTTTCCATTTTTTGTACTTGTCTTTTTTGTCTTTCAATTTGCCAGATAGATCTTTGTGTAGCCATACTGGTTTCTTTTTGTATTTCTTGTTTTTCTTTCTCAGCAGTATTGTGCTGGTCTGGGCTTTTATGATCATATTTTTCAGAATATCCCAAGATTCTTGAGTTGTTTTCCCCTTTAGGATTTTCATCTAAGGAATCTTTCCCAAATTCTCTCTGAGTTTATTAAAATCAATTCTTTTGAAATTTAAGACTCTGATATCATTATGTTCTATTGCTTGTGTTTGTGTTATATTGAATTCTAGTAGGACATGGTCACTCTCACCCAAGGTTCCTGCAGTTTCAACTATCACTTCTTCTCTGAGTAAAGTCCAGTATGGCTGTTCCTCTAGATCCCTCCTCTACCTTTTGGACCACAAAGTTGTCAGCTAAGTTGGTTAAGAATCTATTTGATTTCTCACTTGGTGCAGAATATCAAATTTTCCAATCGATATCAGGGTAATTAAAGTCCCTCATTACTATTGTAGTATGTTTCCTACAAATGTTCGTTAGTTGATTGGCAAAAAAGATATCTACTTTTTGTGCTTGATTAGGTGGTCTATAGTATACATCTATGGCCATGACATTCTTTTTTTCTTTTATGTGGACCCATATGCATTCTAGGTTTTCGTCTTTGGCTTCATGCAATTCTGTATAGCAACATAATGGTCCTTTACATAGAGTGCAACTCTACCTCCTCTTTTATGGGGTCTGGTTTTTTTGAAGAGTTTGTATCCTCTTTTCATGTTCCGTGATATGTGGAACATGTATGTTCCAGTCGTGGGTTTTGTCCCACCAAGTTTCTGTTGTTCCAACTATGTCATATCTACCTTCGTGTATTAATAGTTGAAGTTCACCCTGTTTATTCTCCAGACTTTGTGCATTTGTATAGGCACTTGAGATCTTTATGCTTGATTCTGGGTATGCTTCCTGTATCTTCTATTTGGTGTTTGAGATTGTCTTCCTTCCCATTCCTCCTTACTTTGTTATTTGCCTTGCTTTCTAGGGGTTTTTGCTTGGAATTAGGTCCTGGAGATCCTAAAGACTGTTCACCCTCTCCCCTCAATTTTAGTTTAAAGCCCTCCTGATAAGTTGAGCCAGCCATTTTCCAAAAACATTCTTTCCAGTCTTTGTGAGGTGCAACCCATCTCTTGCCAAAAGCCCATCTTGGAGATAGTACAGACCATGGTCCAGGAATCCAAAGTTTTTTTGGTGAAAAGAACAATTTAGCCAGTGGTTCACTTCTAGAATTCTTTGTTCTCTTACAGGATGTTGTCCTTTCAGTGGCAGTACAGATTAAAAAACTACTTGTGCACCTAAGCCCTTGACTTTCTTGCCTAGCTGCTCATAGTCACTCAATATTGTTTTCAAGTCCTTTTTTTGTGTCATTTGTCCCTACATGTAGTAGTAGAAAAGGGTAGTAGTCTGTGGGTTTTATTATTTTGATTAGCTTCTTGGCCACATCTTTTATTTTAGCTCCAGGGAGACAACATACTTCTCTGGATTGACTGTCTGGTCTACAGACAGCAGGTTCTGTTCCCTTGAGAATTTAATCTCCTATCACCAACACTCACCTTTTTTTGCCTAGGGAGGTTTGGGGTGTTTTTCTATCAATCACAGTAGCACTTTGATGGTGCTACTTTTTAAGGGACATTTGGTGGTACTTCTTTTTTATGTGTCTACAATGTTTTCTTCTAGTGAGAGTCTATGATATTGATTGCTTAGTACCAGTGGGGCTGCATCAGAGTGGGTTGGTTTGGACAGGGGTTTTGTATTAGGTTTGTGTTTTTTTCTATGAGTGACATGTTCCCATCTGTCTTCTTCCTCTAAGAGATCAATTCTTTTGGAAGTTATTTGGTAATTATTATGTTTAATTTGGGCATATTCATTTTGCAAAGTCTTATTTTGAAGGTCGAGTTTCAGAGTGGTTAGAGTTTCCTCTAGACTGGGGGTTGGCAACCTGTGGCTCTGGAGCTGCATACGGCTCTTTGGGCCCTCTGCTGTGGCTCCCTGACATGGCAGTGGCATGGTTGGAGCCTTAGTGAGGGAGCAAAGTGCCCCTGAACTTGCCTTTGTGCGGCAACAGCATTTTGTCTGGTACATTTGCTGTTACCACCAGCAAAGACTGCTGGGAGAGAACAGTGGGAGTGGATCTTGAGGGGTGGGGGCCATCCCCCAAGCCTGGCCTTCCTCCTCCCTTGTCGGTGAGGTGATGAGAAAGAAGGCATTGGGAAGTGCTCCCCTCCCCTGCCGAGCACCGAGCACAAAAGCCCAGTGGCGCGGGGAAGATGGCCTGGCAGAAGCGTCCCCATTGGAGAGTAGCCTGGCTCTTGCAGTGGGACACTGTTTGCTGTCTTTGAAATGCACCGCTTTCTTTTTCTTGCCTTTCCTGAGCAGTGATGGCTGGGGCTGTGAAGGGGGGAGCAGAGGCATCAGGGCTGCTCCCCCCCTCAGGAAGATGGGCCTGGAGGACCGCAGAGAATTGCAGATGAGCACTGGAAGGTCAGAAGACGTGCTCCGACGTCACCCCAACATGAGTTTCTTTTTTAAAAAAATTTTTAAATCCCAAAGTCAGAATTTATTTATTTTTTCTGCTAAAGATCAACATCTAGAAACAGTTACCAAGTAGATGCAAAACTGTTATATAGTCCTTTCTTTAATTAAAGCAGTTAATTTAGCCATGTCTGCTATCTCCGTTTCTCTACCCATTGTTCTATTGCCTGTTTCTTTTTTTTTTAGAAAAATTTATTGAAAATTATTAAAAAGTACAAAAGAAAAATATAGCATTATAGATGTGATTGCAAAGAGTAACACAATACATATAAAGTTTAGAACATCTATTTTCGCCTAATATAATAGTACAAACCTCCACTAAGGCAGACTCATCAGAAGAGAAACAGTATCCAGAAGAAAGGATTCCCAGCTAACATACAATAATCCTATGAATATTTACACGCAGTCCTATAGAAATTATTATTTTACATTCTTCTTAAGATTCCTTTTTTGCAGCCAGGCATACCACCGGTCCCAACTTATATAAAACCCCGATTCTTGTCTATCTCACAGGTAAGTTTGTCTGCCTCTGCACAGTCCACGATCTTTGTGGTTAACATAGCCTCCGATGGTATATTTTTGGATTTCCATTCTTGAGCGAATGAGATCCTTGCTGCAATGATGATGTGAAGAGCAAGATACCAATTAGATTTATTTAAATTATCTGGTTTCATGCCTAGTAAAAGCGTTTCCAAGTTCAATTTTATCCAACATCCTATAATTTCAAAAATCCATTTTTGAATTCTATCCCAATATTCTCCTGCTCGGGGACAGGTCCACCAAATATGAAAGTAAGTCCCCATAGCAGCCTTACATTTCCAACAAACCAGGGAAGTTCCCGGGAACATCTTCAATAATCTAGCTGGAGGGAGGTGCCACCTATACAGCATTTTATATGTATTTTCCTTGTAGGGAATTGACATTGTTAGTTTTAGTTTTTTTCCCCAAATTTCTTCTCATTTTTTCAAGCTCAATCGAGTGTCCCAAATTTCTCCACCAGGCAATCATCGAGTCCTTAATCACATCCTCTCCAATCCAACCCATTAACAGGAATTGATACAGTTTAGATAATACCTTCTCATCCTTCCCCAACAAGATCTTATCAAGTTCTTGTAAGGAATGATAGATTCCTGCCTTATTTTTGTCTTGTACTGTTCTGGATTGGACCTGGTTATATATCCACTGATCTAACTCATAGCCTAGCTCCTCCAGCGTACTTCGAGATTTTACTCTGCCTAAAAAGTCCAACAAATCTTGGTAAGTTAAGGTTTTACTTCTATTATAAAGGGTCAGGTACATTATCGCCTCTAGAGGGGATAGCCAAATCCGAGTCATCAAGTAATTTTTTTTTCTTATTCGATCCCAGGTAGTCATCAAAACCTTTCGGAGGAAATGATCCATAAAATATTTATGTTTTTTGGGCTTCTCCTGGCTCAAAAAACAATGCCACCCCTATTGTAAGTTGTGACCTTCCAGTATAAGGATTCTCCTCCTCAAAACAATCCAGTCTCTGACCCAGGTTAAAACGGCTGCTTGATGATAAAATTCCCATTTTGATAAGCCAAAGCCTCCCCTAGAAGGGGATTCTTGGAGCATTTTCAATTTGATCCTTCATTTCTTATTCTGCCATACAAATCTACGTACACATTGATCTAAGGATTGAAAAAAAATTGCATCCAATAAAACTGGAGCTGTCTGAAAGAGAAAAATCCATTTAGGCAAAATATATGTCTTGACTACTGCACTTTTACCCAGTAGTCCTTTCCATCCTTCCAACGTTGCTTTAGTTTGGCTAAGAAGTTTTGAATAGTTATCCTCTTTAATAATTGAAAATTCGGATGAAAGACAAATACTTAAATATTTCACCTTTTTAGCTATCTGAATCCCTAGCTTTTCCTCTAATTGCACTTTTTGATTCTTCGTCAAATTCTTAGTTAAAATCTTAGTTTTATCTTTATTTATTTTGAATCCTGCTACTTTCCCATAAGCCTCCAACTCCTGGGATAAAATTGGTCCCGATTCCAAAGGGTCTTCCAATACAAATATCAAATCATTGGCAAAGGCTTGTAGCTTGAACCCTTCCCCTCTGATCCGTGGTCCTTTAATTCCTTGGTTCCGTCTAACCTCATTCAATAATGGCTCAAGAGTTAAAATAAATAAAAGTGGAGATAATAGGCATCCCTGTCTAGTGCCTTTACCCATGCAAATCTTTTCAGACTCCTCCCCATTAATAAGTATTTTCGCTGTCTGTTCTGAGTATATAGTCCAAATCGCCCTGATAAATTTTTCGCCAAAATCCATTTCACTCAACTGTGCAAACAGAAAACTCCAGCTCACTCAATCAAAAGCTTTTGGTGCATCCACAAAAAGCTAACAATCAACCTGAAAAAGACACAAGTCATGAGTCAGGACGTGGATTTATCTCCCTGTATTTCAATTTCTGCACAATTTCTGCCCAAGAACTTGAGGTCGTCCAGACTTTGTGTACCTCGGTTCAACTACATCTGATACTCTCTCTTTAGATACTGAGCTGAATAAACATATTGGTAAAGCGGCCACCACATTCTCCAGACTTACAAAGAGAGTATGGCTTAATAAGTAGCTGATGGAATATACAAAGATCCAGGTCTATAGAGCCTGTGTCCTGAGCACACTCTTGTACTGCAGTGAATCTTGGACCCTTTACGCACGGCAGGAGAGAAAGTTGAACACCTTTCACATGTGCTGTCTCCAACGTATCCTTGGCATTACCTGACATGACAAAGTTCCAAATAGTGCAGTCTTTGAATGTACTGGAATTTCTAGCATGTATACACTATTGAAACAGCACCGTCTATGCTGGCTTGGGCATGTCGTGAGAATGGTTGATGGTTGGATTCCGAAAGATCTTCTATATGTAGAATCAGTGCAGGGAAAGCACCTTAGGGGGAGGCCACAACTGCGATATAAGGATATCTGCAATAGGGATCTAAAGGTCTTGGGAATGGACATTAATGACTAGGAAAACTTGACCTCTGATCATTCAGCTTGGAGGCTAAGGACGCAGCATGGCCTTCTACAATTTGAAGAGATACTTGTTTGTCAGGCTAAGGCAAAGGGGCAGTCCTGGAACCACCGAAATCTGGGGGCTGGGCAGGAGACAGAATATATCTGCCCTCAGAGTAGAAAGGATTGCGACTCTTGAATTGGCCTTTTTAGTCACACCACATGCTGTTTTAGGACCTTTTTCCAGAGCACAATACCATAGACTTTTGAGACTGAAGGTTGCCAATGATAATCATATATAATATACCATATATCTCAGATCTCAGATCACATCATAATAAAAAATATAACAAAACCAAGATCAGTGGCAGACTTAGCCAATCAAAGAATAAAGTTGATCAGCCTTAATCTTGGTTAGGTTCTTTTGAGATCTAGCATGTTGGGGACACCATCCAATTGGGTCATTTAGAAGAAGACCTCTGGCTTTGCTCCCCATGATGTCACAAATGTTATCAAGGGGCTCCTCCATATCCCATCCACATTATCTGGGGAAGTAAGACGCCCCTTGGGTCATGACATCAGCTGTCCCCCATGAGAACATAAACAGTGCTGTGATATCATGGCCCCTGGGGCAGAGATATAAAGGCAAACTGGAGGAGATGAGAGTTGAGAAGAGTTGAGGAGAGGAGAGTGGAGGAGCATTGAGTTGAGTGAAGCAGAACAGGGCAGAGTGGAGGAGATAAGAACGAAGCGGGGCAGAATGGAGTGGAGGAGATAAGAGCAGAACAGAGCGAAGTGGAGTGGAGGAAATAAGAGCAGACCAGAGCAAAGTGGAATGGGGGAGATAAGAGCAGAGTGGATGAAGCAGAGTGGAGGAGATAATAGCGGAGCAGGGTGGAATGGAGGAGAAGAGGGGAGAGTTTGCAAAATCCAGTGAGCAAAGAGTAGTTTGGAATATTAGAATATCAGATAAGACTGCACCTTGATTCTGCAGATTGAGATGGGATGGGATGGGATGGGATCGGGGTGAAATGCTATCGGTTCGGACCAGTTTGGGCAAACCGGTACTAAAAAATGCTACCGGTTTGGATGAATCAGTATTGATCAGCTGGGCAATGATCAGTTGTGATGTGTGACTTATATTAGCTAGAATCATTAGACTTCCTGCTTTCTAGCTAATTTACATCATGTGGCACAGCAGATTCCCTCCCTTACTGGTCTATTTATCTTTGCAAATTTGGAAGGCCTCAAAATGTTCCTTAATTAGCAGTGTGCAGGCGCGCCTCAGGCAAAGTGCGTGCTCAGTAGCAGACTCACAGAACCAGTAGCAGACTTCAGATGATTTCACCGCTGGATGGGGTGGAGTGGGGTGGAGTGGAATGGAATGGAATGGAATTCTTTAGTGGCCAAGTGTGATTGGACACAGAAGTAATTTGTCTCTGGTGCATAAGCTTACAGTGTGCATGCAAACAATAAAGTGATAGGTCATACTTCATAAATCATAGCTGCAATCATTAATCATAAGATACAACAACAACAACAACTGATAAATCATAAGATACCTAGGGTTTTGGCTATTCCTGCCAGCTTAGTATCAGTTGTAAATTAGATAAGTTCCCCTTCTTTCCCTCATCTAACTCATTTATGAAGAGTATTGGGCTTAAGATGGAACCTTGTGGTACACTTACTTCCCCTCCCTGTAGGTGTAGACCTGTTGAAGACTACTCGTTAAGTACAGTTTGTTAGGCAGTTACAAATGCAGCTGGTGGTGATGCTATCCCACTTGTTTCTAACTTACCAAGAAACAGGGTGTGGTCTACTTTATCAAATGCCTTACTGAACTCTAAATATACTATGTCCACAGCATTTCGCTGGTTTACTAATTTAGTCACTTTGTCAAAGAATGAAGTAAGTTTGCTTTGGCCTGATCTGTTTTTAACAAACCTATGCTGGCTTCTAGCTATAACTTTATTTATTTCTAGATGTTGGCACATCTGTTTTTTGATTATCTTTTCCAGTATCTTCCCAGGTATTGATGTTAGGTGATTGGTCTGTAGTTTCCTGGGTCTGATTCCCCATCCTTTTTTTTTTGGGAGATCAGCTCTTTTCCAATCCTCAGGTAGTTCCCTGGTGTTCCAAAATTTTTGAAAGATATGGTACAAATGGTTCTGAGATAACATCTGCCAGCTCCTTCAAAACTCTGGGATGTAATCCATCAGGTCCTGGTGGTTTATATACCTAACATCAGACAGTTGTTCTCTTTCTTTTTTATTTTTTTTTGCTTATTTTAACTTTTATTTCTAGTTTGTCTTTTAGTTATGTTTTTGGTAAGTTGAGCTATAGTTTCTAACTGATGCAAAGAATGAGTTAAGTAGCTCTGCTTTCTCTCTGCTGCCTGTTACTTCCTTGCCATCTTCTTTCTTTAGTGAACTTTTAGTTTGGTTGCTGTGCTAAACCAGACAGTTGTAGAGGTGCAAATGACAGGCTCAATAATTCCTCTGTAGAAGTAGATCAGTACCTCCTTGGGCAGTCTGAGCTTTCTGAGTTGACACAAGAAGAACATATGATAAATAGATAGATAGGAGATAGTTAGATAGATAGATGATGATAGACAGACAGACAGACAGACAGACAAACAGAGACAGACAGACAAACAGACTGACAGACAGACAGATGGGAGCACCTCATTTCATCCTGGAGTTATAAACCTTCTCCTTTATTGATAGGTTCTCCTTCCAGTTCTAGCACTCACTCTTCATGACAGGATGTCTCATATGATGAAAAAGTTGCCCTTCCTGAAGAAGAAGGACAGCAAGGAGTCCCATCCACAGATCAATAATAATGACCCAAGGCGTTGGGACGACCAACGTCCACTTCTCTGTCTCTGGCCCGTCCAGTTCCTTAACAACTCAGCGAACTACACAGGTCTTGTCTCTGCTTGAGAAGTCTTCCCCAGCTCCAGTGGAGGTCAGGAAGAAAGTTCATCCTCCAGCACTGGTGCTGCCCGATTTGGCACACAGAACAAGTGTCAGGACCCCTCCGAGGGCTCTTCAGATGGAGATCAAGCATGGCCTGAAAGAGCCCTCTACCTTGCCAAAGGGAAAAGTGCCCTCTACCTTGCACAAGAAAAGAGCCCTCTACCTTGCACAAGAGGGAAAAATCTCAGGGGAGAAAATGCTCTCCAGACAGCGTCTTGCCTTTATAGCCAGGTAAATACACTACAGGGCTGGGCTACCTTGGAACCAGCCTTGTCCTATCACATCAACCCATCCCACACAATCAATCAATCAATCAGAACACAGCCGGAAGAGACCTTGAAGGTCTTCTAGTCCAACCTCCTGCTTAAGCAGGAGATGCCATACAATCCCAGACAAATGGCTATCCAGTCTCTTCTTAAAAGCCTCCAGTGATGAAGCACCCACAACTTCTGGTGGCAAGCCTTTCCACTGGTTGATTGTCATCACTGTCAGGAAGTTTGTCCTTAATTCCAGGCTGCTTCTCTCCTTGAGTAGCTTCCACCCATTGTTTCTCTTCCAGCCTACTGGTGCTTTGTAAAATTAGCTGACTCCCTCCTCTTTGTGGCAGCCCTTCAAATATTGGAAGACTGCTCTCATGTCACACACACACCCCTTTTCTTCTTTTGTCTAGACTAGCCAAACCCAAATCCTGCAACTGTCCTTCATCAGGAAGGGGAGTTATGGTGCAGACCCCATCGGTCAAAGAATTTTGACCAGTGGGGTCTAGGAAGAGGGCAGGGGTGAAATCCAGTAGGTTCTGACAGGTTCTGGAGAACCGGTAGTAGAAATTTTGAGTAGTTCAGAGAACTGGCAAATACCACCTCTGGTTGGCCACAGATTGGTGTGGAAATGGAGATTTTGCAATATCCTTCCCCCAGGAGTGGGGAGGGAATGGGGATTTTGCAGCATCTTTTCCCTGGAGTGGGATGGGAATGGAGATTTTGCAGTATCCTACCCCTGCCACACTCACCAAGCCACACCACGCCCACTAAGGCACACCACACCCACCAAGCCACACCCACAGAACTGGTAGAAAAAAATTTGGATTTCACCACCGGAAGAGGGTCTTCTCTATCACTGCCAGGATGTTAGGGAACATCTTGCCCTCAGAAGTGAGGAAAGAACCTTCTCTCTTAGCGTTTTTCAAATGCTATATATAAATTATAAGATTATGATATTGTGAAATTTCAAAGCAATGAAAAATTCCAATTCCATA
>JANHFM010041259.1:0-10109 GCA_032468115.1 Grayia smithii
GCTTTTAATTGTTCATATTCTAACCATGTACATGATATTTCCTCTGCCCTTATTACATTAATTTCTTTAAGATACATTGCATTCCCCTCTACAATCAAAAGATCTTTATAGATTCACATGTTTTTTTGAAGCAGTGCAATGGATTAAAAATTAGGGCAAAATTCCATTAAAATTGCTTAAGGGGGATTATATGATTTCTACATTTATTTCACTTGTCATGTGGATTAGTAACATATTCTTATGAGACCTCAATTTGCATAATTTTGGAGGAAATGGATATGTTGAAAAAGAAGGGGATTCATCAACTCCGGTAACCTTAGGAATCATATAATTTTAGTCAGGAGTAGGTTTCAAAAATGTTAGCAGGGGGTTCTCTGCCCAGTTGCTGGTGGGCATAGTCATGGTGGGCATGGCCTAGTTTGCCTCTTGCACCACAGAGAGGTGGTGGCGTTTTTGCCCTCCCTGGGTTCTGGAGGCTTTCTTAGAGCCTCCGGGAGGGTGAAAATGGCCTCCCCAGGCTCCGGAGGCCCTTTAGAGGCCAGAAACGGGCCTGTTTCTGGCCTTCCCGAACTTCTAGTAGGCCCGTTTTTCTCCTTCTCCAAGCCTCCATGCACACCCTGCATTTACCTGCATCCAAAACAGGCTGCGTGGGGACTCCTGGGAGGGAAGGTGTGGGTAGGCCAGCCAGGAGTGGGATTTGGGGGTTCTCTGAACTGCACAGAATCTTAGCTAAAGGTTCTCCTGAACCCCTGTGAACCCCCAGCAGCCCGCCCTGAGTTTAGTCATAAACTCTCATGATGGTTAAGGCTGAGATTCTTTCAACCAACCTATAAATAAGACATATAGTTTAAAATATTTAGCCAATTACAATTTGCTGTATTATGGATATTGTACCATTTCTTCCAGAAGTGATTTTGCAGCTCATAAAGTTCCATGAATTTGGCTGGACTGAGCATCCAAGACATTGTTTCTCCCCTTTCCAAATAATATTCATTATCTATTGCTAACAATGTTTATTTGTTATCTTCTTTCTTTGCTTCTACTGCCTCAATTGTTTCTTCTAAAGCATTTGACGTGCAGTTTGTCCTTCATCTGAATCTAAAAATCTCTCCCATGTATGTGCTTAAGTCGGTTTTGCACATGGAGCTGCTATTCCCAAATAACTTGACCATGCAGTTCCTGTATAGAGATTTTCCACCATATAGGTGATCATTTTTAGATATTATTCCATTCCAAACTTGCTGTGATAACTTGAAGGAATAATTTGTATCACATTGAGGATTTCATTATTTTATAAATTTTGCAAGTCATTATATCTTTAACTAACCCAGTTAAGCATGCTGTTGAATGCCATAAAAAATATCAAACAGCAGTGAAGACAGAGAACAACAGGTAGTCTGGTGGACACCAAGGGAAATGCCCATTGACACTAAGTGTTCTTAGAATCCATAATATCTAGGCTGGGCCTATAAAATTAGATAAGTAAACAATTAATATGCCATAGTGGTTGGATTTACTGGAGGACTCACTGGAGACGAGCCTAATGCTGGGGAAGATTGAGGGCAAAAGAAGAAGGGGACGACAGAAAATGAGGTGGCTGGATGGAGTTATTGAAGCAGTAGGTGTGAGCTTAAATGGACTCCAGGGGATGGTAGAGGACAAAAAGGCCTGTAGGAACGTTGTCCATGGGGTCACGATGGGTCGGACATGACTTTGCAACTTAACAACAACAAGTGGTTGGATATTGCTTCTCAGTTAAGTTGATATTTTTTCAAAGCCCTGATGGTAACATGAATATAGTCCTTACTGCAATATTCTCAAGCTAATTCTATAAACCAGGGATGTCCAACCTCGGCAACTTTAAGACCTGCGGACTTCAACTCCCAGAATTCTCCAGCCAGCCATACCAACCGTGCCAAGGTTGAACACCCCTGCTATAAACTATTCTGAGAAACTAGTCCTTTTTCAAAGCTATTGGTAGCAAAAGAAGTTTGAATCATTCACATTTCTAGTGCTTTCTACCAGATCTGTAATATGGGGGCGATAAAGCTTTTAAACCAATTAGTCTACCCAATGGGATCACCACATCAACCTGTTGCAACATCAGAGGAATAAATCAGCCATCCTTAATAGTTAATTGGGTTGGAAGTCTTTAGAAGACTTTTAAAATAGTGAGTTCCTCTTCAAACGCCTTCACATTTCACCTCAGCACTCTCCATAGTGCCCCCTTTTAGCGTTAGTTCAGAATTAGATAAGGAACTGTTTTATTCTGTTAATGCCCCATCTTTTCAAATCAAATGATTAAAAAAGAACATGTTTCTTTCACTATATCCCTCCTAATCTAAAAGTAAATCTACATGAAAGATAGGTGTCCATTTTTAAAAGGACTAAAAATCCACTTGTGTGGATTTTTGTTTTAAAATATTTTTATTAGCCTTCCCCCACCATCACCACTCAACTTTGTGTTACACGAGTTTGTCAAAGATCAGACATGGGAATGAAATCTTACAAGGGAGAAACTGAGTTGATATGGCAACCCTTTTTTGTATTTTTACTTGTACTCAGCAAGCAAAATAATAAGCTTTGTTTAATGGACCATGGTAATATCAGCTTCTGGGATGTAGCAACTGCATGAGTAAAGGTAGCAAAATATGAGAAATGTTACTTTTCCACGGCACATATTATACTTGCTCATTGAAATAAAGTACATTTTTTGTGGGGAGAATGGATTTGAAACCTTTATAGAATGATGGGATATTTAATGGGCAAAAGATCGAAAGATAAATATAAGTCTATGAAGCTATATATAGTCTAAGTGCTATTGCTATTACTATAAAACTATAAAAGGTGTAATTTTATCATTTTGCCTTCTAGAACACCTTGGGTTCAGGGAATATGTATGATATATTTATCTGTGGCTCTCAAGTAGTCTTATCTATGTAATGCAAATCCGGGAGGATAAATTATAGCCACCTCCACAAAGCCACTGCATCTACTCTCTTGCTCACACCTCATACTTCAGAAAGCATCCTAACCATTTTGAATGTACTCTTTCCTTCAACATAATATGGGGTGGGTGGGTAGAAACTGAGTATGCATGGTGTGACTAAATCTTCAAGTCTTTCAGAAGATGGGAAGACACACAGGTAGTCCTCAACGTATGACTGTAATTGAGCCTGGCAATTATGATCATCAGTCATGATGGTTGTACAGCAAGTCATCATATGACCTGACCCAAAGGTGCTTTTTTGGGAGAACAACTTTTTTTCTTTTGAAGACGTTTCACTTCTCATCCAAGAAGCTTCTTCAGCTCTGACTGGATGGTGGGGAATGGAAGGGTTTTCACTCTTTGTAGACAGCTGCTCATTTGCATCCTTTTAGAGAGTCATTGAGGCCACTTGGAGGTTTATCTGTGTCCTCAGGCTCACCTAAGTAGTGCAAATGGGTATGGAGTCTTCTTGGCTGCAGGATGTTTTCTGTCCTGGGTCCCTACACTATTGAAGACAGGCGCAGGCTGTTAGGGATGAGCCTGTTGTCTGCATCTCAAACTGAAGCACAAATGGTTTCTGTAGTCTGCAATTTTTCTGGAAATCCATTCAAGCTCCTGCACCATTCGAAGGGGGTTCATCCCAAAGTGCATCTCTAAAAGTCAATGGAGATTCTCAGTCATCCAGGTCATGGTTGTCCCAAAGGTGCTTTTTTGGGAGGCAACTGGACTTTTCTTGTTGTTGTTGTTTTTAAGATGTTTCGTTTCTCATCCAAGAAACTTCTTCAGCACTGACTGAATGGTAATGACTGATTTGGGTTTTTTTGCAGAGGTCGTTAAACAAATCCCATGGTGGTTAAGCAAATCCATTGTTTACTATGGGCAATTTTTTTCTGGAAATGAGAAGTAAATTCTGAAAATCGGAAGTAATTTTCAGCAAAGATGTTGTACACTGTGGCTCAGTAGCTAAGATGCTGAGCTTGTCATTCAAAAGGTCAGCAGTTCAGCTGTTCAAATCCCTAGTGCCGCACAACAGGGTGAGCTCCTGTTACTTGTCCCACCTTCTGCCAACCTAGCAGTTCGAAAGCATGTAAAAAATGCAAGTAGAAAAATAGGGAAGGTAATAGCGTTCCATGCGCCTTTGGCTTTTAGTCATGCAGGCCACATGAGCATGGAGACGTCTTCGGACAGTGCTGGCTCTTTGGCTTTGAAACGGAGATGAGCACCACCCCCTAGAGTCGGGAATGACTAGCACATATGTGCGAGGGGAACCATTACATTTACCTTTTATAATGGCAGAGAAGTTTCTTCTTTCCTTTTTTTGTTCTATATATGTATTGGAGAAGGGAATGACTATGTAGTCTAGTCAGTATGAGTACCATTTCTCTTTAAACCAGGGGTCCCCAACCCCCAGGTGGCAGCCCACTAACATACCATGGCCTATCAGGAACCGGGCCTTGCGAGCAGCGGGCTTGCACACACATAGCTCAATTTTTGTGAGTGGTGGGTTGGTGCAGGTACACCCATGCACATAGCTCAACTTGCTCAACTTGCTTTCATGCTGGCCTGCTTCTTATGCATGTCAAGGTGCATAGGTGCATAGGTATGCACCAGCCCACCACTTGCTAGGCTGGTTCTCCTTTCCCCCTGCCAGGACACCAAGTCACAGAGTTTGAGGACTACTGCATTAGACCACCCACAGGAACACAGTGATGGAAAGAGAATGGGAGAAAAGATCAAGGTTCACCCTAAAGTCTCTGTTTCACCTCTGTTGTATTTTTTAATACTTTCAAGGGGTTATTGAGTCTTTGAATTTAAGATTAACTCTTCTCTTAAATAACAGTAAGTCTAGACTTCAAGAGAGACAGAAATAATGCTCCCTTCGCCATGTTCTATTATTAAATTGAGAGGCTTCAAGCTTTTAAAAAACTTTTTCTTAAAGAAAAACATAACTTACTTTTGTGGAGAACTCTTATTCCTGTGGCGCTCCCTTCTCCTATTCCACTCTTGTAACCATGAAACAGACTTGCAGTGTCATTCTGTGTCTTACACAACTGTGCTTTGGTATTCGAATACCAAACTCTAAATACAGTAAACTTACAGAGGCTTAAAATGGGCTCTGTTTTATGTGAATTCAGCACTGCTGTGTCCAGCAAAACAAAACAAAAAAATGTTTTTGCTCTGACCAGCTATGCATATCTTACAAATTGGGTATGCATTACTTTCACTGGAGTTTGATGTCTTCTTGTTATTCTATCACCTGCTGTTCTCCAGCATCTTCATTTTAAAGAAAATTGACAGCACTAGATGAAAAACGTGAAACGAAGCACCGTTATTTGAAAGTTGACTATTATATTGAACTGTGGGACAAATGGTATAGATAGAGAAAAGAAAATATTATGACTTTTTTTAAAAAAACTAAATTTAATTACATTTTTAAAAAGAAAGATAAAGAAGTAATACTTAGAATAAGGGGGGAATAAAAAGAAACAAGAAAATAACAAAGCTAAACAGAAAGGAAAAAAGGGCAGGAACCCCATAGAAATGATTTCTGATGTTCTTTCACAATAGTTATCAGTATAAATATAAATTGACCTCTTATTCTATGGTTATAGCAATGCTTTAGCATTTTTTCCTCTAATTTATTTTTTTAATCATCAAAACTTTCATCATAATTTCCTTTTTTCCATGTCATGTCAAGTTGTTTCCAGTCAATATTAGACAATATTTTAAAATCTAATTATAGCTATCAATTTGGACATCTCAGCAAGTTCCATCCTCTTCAGTATCCATTCCTCTATTGTGGTTAAGTCTTTCCACCTTTGTGCAAACAATACTTTTGCTGCAGTTACCATATACAAAAACAAATATATATTTTTCAACTGTACATTCTCCTTCACAAAATTCTAATATACCAGAATAAATTAACCAGCTTATGTTTGGTTATAATTTCTGTTCTATAAAATGCTTCCTTTGATGACAGCCAGGAAGGTATTTTCAGATAAAACTTAGGGTTTATATCAGCTCTATACCAGTGGTGGGTTTCAATTTTTTTTATTATTGGTTCTGTGGGTGTGGCTTGGTGGGCGTGGTATGGCTAGGTAGGTGTGGCTTGGTGGGCATGGAAGGGGAAGGATACTGCATTCCAACCCCACTCCAGGGGAAGGATACTGTAAAATCCCCATTTCCTCCCCACTCCTGGGGAGTTTTAACATGAAGTTTTAACATTAACATTGAAGTTTTAACATATTTCTTTTGAAATAACTTACAATTCATATTTCTCATGAATTATCTTCTTCTCAACCTTAAAACCCATACTATTCATCAAATTCATCAAATTTGTTTGTTCTTGTATCTTCATAGTTTTAGTCAATATTTTTAGTCTTCTGTTCATTGATCTTAAAACCTGCTAATTCACCAAGTTCTTTTAATTTTCCCATTAATATTTCAAATGTATTTAAAGTGTAATCTCCGAAAGCCATTATTTTGATTAATAATTGATTATTTAAACAATTTATTTGTGTCGTTTATGAAGTATGTACCAATTTTATCCAGTATATAAAATTCTATCCAAACTTCCTATTTTATCCAAATTATAAAATTTATAAATTTATAAAATTCTATCCAAACTTCATATTTTCCAAATGTTTAAATTAAAAAGTCCAACTCAGATTGTCCAAAGCTTTCTATACATCTTAAAGAATCAATGAAACTTGTTTTTCATTATCCTGTTCAAAATATTCTACAGTATCCACTATAGTTCTAAAGTTACCTTTTGTCTGTTTGATCTTCATGAAAAAAATCTGATACAATTAGATGCATTCTATCAACTAAGATCATTGTGAATAAACCATAATTATTATTAAGTAGTGTTATTAATTATTATAATTGTTATATACTAATTGTTATAATTCATAATATATCTTTCTCTGTATTTTTTTTAAAAAAATATGTCTCTTTTATCTAAGGAAATATCATGTCCTGTATGTAACTCTGTAAACCACTTAGAGAGGGCTGTAAGCCTGTAAAGCACTATGAAGCGGTATATAAGTCTAAGTGCTATTGCTATTGCTATTGCTATATAGATAATACTGATGAAATGCTTTTTGTATTGCCATATTATATGTTAGTACAGTGTGTGTCTCTTGAAATTTCAATATCATTTTCTTTTTAAAATGTATATACTAACAATTTGCCTGGTTTGTTTGGAAATTCATTTTGTTTTTGCTTGTTCAATTTTATTTCAATCTCTTTAACTGTTAATATGAATAACTGTTGTAAAAAGTTAATTTTATGAGGGATATTGGAGATTTCTTTAATTCTTTTTTTTATTTCACTCATTAGTGTTTTCTCTTGGCACTTTTTTTACTATTATATTGTTTATTTGCATATTAATCCTCAAATAAAATCAGAACTGACACTTGAAATTGAATTACATGGGCCTAACACTATAGTATTGGGAATTTATGAACCAAATAAAGATAAATCAACTTTTTACAAATTAATAAGTTTTTCTTATAAAATGGGTATTTAATGGGAGATTGGAATGAAATATTTTCCCCACGGTTAGATAGAACGTCTGAGAAAGATATTAAAACTACTTGAGGCAAATTACCAAATGCCTTTTTGATCTGATGAACAATTTAGAGCTAGAAGATACAGGGTAGACTGAATAATATTAACTGTAAAAAATATACTTGTTGTTCAGAAAGACATATCTCTTTTTCAAAAATAGATATGATTTGGATATCAAAAAAGTCTAATTACTAAGATTGCTAAAGTAGAGATTTTACCAAAGACTTTTTCTGATCTCAACCCTGTGAGTTTGGTTTATAAAGGGAAAGCTATTGTACTTTTAGGTGGACGTTAAATGCACTGCTACAGAAAGAAGCAATAGTGAAAAAGAAATTAACACAATTTTTTTGAGAATAATCTAAATATAGGCACTGACCAATGGTGGGTTTCAAAAATTTTCGCTACTGGTTTGGTGGGTGTGGCTAGGTGACTGAGTGGGCATGGCCAACTTGACATCACTCATGCCCAAACCCACTCAGTCACTCATGTCCAAACCCCCCACCTAGCTGCACCCACAGGAAAAGGTAGGATTTTTTTGGGAATTTCCACCTATCTACTCTGCCCTCCCTTCACCAGTCACCCCCGTTTCCCCTCCTTTAGCAGCCCTGGTCCTAGCCCTGCTTCTTACCCCACCACTGCCTCTTCGTTTGGGCTGCTTACCTTCCATGGCAGCTGGTCCAGAGTCCAGAAGGCAAGCTAACCAGAGTTTTCAGCAGCCCCCAGCCGCCGCCACTGCTGGAAAGTGGCTGACAAAGAAGCCCCCCTTTGAGAGCCACTTTGTGGCTGTGGCGGCTGGCTGCAGGCCGCCAAAAAGTACCAGAGGTTGTGGAAAAAGCCGCTGCCATCGCCACCATGTTCTTCGCCCATGCGCATCCCATTGGACTTGCAAGGCAATGGGATGCGCATGCATGAAGAACATGGCAGCAACAAACACGACGGGCAGGGTGAGCAAGTGGTTTGGGTGCATGACCAGGCGGCCATCATTACCGGTTTGATGATCTTGGGCAAATTTCTGCCAATGGTTCACACAAACCTGTGCAAACCAGCTGAATACCACCTCTGGCACTGACTTAAGAATGGTTTGAGATGCAAGTGGAGCTTTTAAGAAAGGATAAGGTAAAAGGTAAAGGAATCCCTGCAGATTTTACTTTGCTAGTCATTGCCAAATATAGAGGGTGGTTCTCATCTCTATTTCAAGGCCATTGAGCTATCACTGTCCAAAAACATTTCCATGGTCATGGAGCCAGCATGACATCATGGACTGCTGTTACCTTCCCACTGAAGTGGTATCTATTCACATTTTCATCTATTTGAACTGCTAGGTTGCAGGAGCTGAAGCAAGGGCAGGACTTCACCCAGTCACGTAGTACTCATATCTCAAACCTGGGCTGTCACCCTTCCATCCTGGCATCTTAACTCTTCAGCACCATACTGCCCTTAATGAAAGGATAGCTCATACAGAAAATATAATTGTTTCTAAAAAGATTTCAGCCTATATATTTTAATATTGCCATTGCCATTTCAACATTTTACAATATACAGTTTCAGGTAAATATGAATTGGCTAAGAAGTCCCCAGTTGAAGTTCTCTCTTCAGTCATACCAATTACTAGGTGAACAACTTATCTGACTAATTAGCAGTTATTCATCTGCACTTTGGATAGGAATATTGATACAGACAACCAGCACAATTTAATAGAAATGTTTCAATGCAATCTAGATTTCTTTCAGAATGATTTATGACCTGCCTACCTCAATAGTCATCTGAAAGTAGTTGGGGATTTGAAACAATTTAATAAAACTGAGATTAAAATATTTGTAAGCAGTGTTGAATTTGTTAAAGGAATTGATTAATCAACATTCATATAAAGAAGTACTATATATTTTTATGCCATGTCCCTTTATATTTTGATCTCTTAAAAAAATGACCAAATTTTGACCAAATTAAATTACATTTACAGTGTTAGAAATAAAATCTATAGAAATCTGTAGAAATAAAGCATGTTGTACTTCAGACCAATAGATGTTCCCTTTTTGGGCCATGAAAGAGGAAACTTTTCATCAAAGGTGTTTTTTCAAGACGCAACTGGACTTTCTTTGTTTTTCCTTGAAGACTTTTCACTTTTCATTCAAGAAGCTTTTTCAGTTCTTTGCAGGAGTCTTTGCATTTTAAGGTGCTACAGTATTGCATTGAAAATATTTTAATATGTTAATTGGTGAATACATTTTATTGAACAACATATATTATAGACTTAAAATAACTTTTCAGATTACAAAAGGATAGGGTTTGAGATTTGAGAGTGAGTTCTTAAGTCTCAGTGTTCTTAAGACTCACTGTGTAATGCCATGAAATTTGATTTTGGAGCTGCAGGAGTAGGTATGTAATTAATTAATTTCTTTAAGCTACCTAGCATTTACATAGCCATTCAAGGAAATGCTACCTATATTTTGTTGAAATAAATATTGAACTTAGCTCTGGCTAAGTGCTCAGCTTAGTTCCAGCTGCCTGCAATTAGTGTTGGTTCGAATCTCACCAGGCTCAAGGTTGA
>JANHFM010041284.1:0-10107 GCA_032468115.1 Grayia smithii
TTAAAGTAATTGGAAAAGGCCGACAGGCCCCCTTTAAAAAGGAGCTGTTAGCCAGAAGCTGCATGTTGGTTTATGCTGAGTTCTTATCTAAAATAAACATGTGTTGTTGGAAGTCTGGCTCGTCATCTGTGTTCCTACCAACAACATTCCATTGGCGAAGAGAAGAGGGATTGCTGGGCACTGAGCCAACATAGAGATAAAAGTGGCACACATAAGTGGTGACTGTTTGTTTTGGAAAGAGAATGGCTAACTCACCACAGTTTGCTCCATTTGATCCTGAAACATAGACGTGGGATTCTTATTTAATCCTTTTTGACTGTATATTGGAAGCTAATGACTATAAAAACATCATAGATAATCGTAAACGAGCACTTTTTTTGAGCATTTGTGGAAAAAAAGTGTTTGAGACAGTGAGGGCCCTCATTGCGCCCCAACCCCTGCAGACAGTTCCTTGGGACGTATTATTAAGTAAAATTGAGGGAATGTTATGCTCCCCAACCATCTTGCATTGCTAGAAGACATGCTTTTTACCAAAGGGACCAGGCAGAGGATGAGTCTATCAGTTGTTATATGGCAGCCCTCAGGAAAGCAGCTGTCTATTGTGAATTTATCAACCTAAATGAAGCTCTTCGAGACAGATTGGTCTGTGGGGTTCGGGATGTTCGGTTGCAGAGACGATTATTGGTGAAACCAACGTTAACGCTACAGACAGTAGAGGAGGCGCAAGCTTCCGAATCATTGAATAGATAGACGAAAGAGATACAGAAGTCAGGAAGCCCCCTGGTGGCTAGAAGGGGGGAAACTGTCCATCGGGGACAGATGGAATTATGGGAGGACATAGAAGATGAGGGGGATAATCATGATGATGTCCATTGGTTGAGGGCAGCCAGCAAGGATTACAGATTGACTGAGGATCGGAAGTTGTCCTCATCATGTATAGGGTGCGGCAGAAACCATCTGAGAGCTATCTGACGCCATAAAAATACCATCTGTAGACGATGTGGGAAGAAGGGTCACCTAGCACAAGTTTGCTGTGCCACATTGCCTCCCTCACAAATGGGAAGACTTCAATTCATAATGGGGAGGGGAAACGTGGCCCACCAAGGCTAAGAACCCCAGAGGATGCTTGTTTTACATTTACACGGATGCTTGTTGTTCAGAGAGGGTGAGCAATCAAACCGGGATTCCGGGAAGTAGTAAAATTTACATTACTGTCCATATTGCAGGATCTCCCTGCAATGGAATGGAAGTTGATACGGGGTCAGCAACAACAATTGTATCCTGGCAGACTCTACAGAAATTGGTGCCACACAGAGCTGAGGGGAAGCTTATGTGTAGTCGTATTTGTTTGAGAGATTATCAAGGAAATAACATCCCCATCAAGGGTAGTGGAACATTCCATGTAGAGTATAAAGACTTCTCTGGTCCACTCAAATTGGTTTTTGTCAAAGGTGCACTGCTTAACCTCCTGGGACTGGATTGGTTTGCAGCTCTGGGGTTAGAGATTACCGGGGTTCATAAAATCCAGGGAGAAACCATCTGTGAATTGAGTAAAGAGTTCACCAATGTGTTTGATGGGAAGTTGGGAGAATATAGGGGTACCCCAATATCCTTCAGTTTGGACCCCAAGGTGGCACCAATAAGAATAAAACCGAAGAGGGTGCCATTTGCACTAAAGCCCAAGGTTGACGAACAACTAGATAAATTGATTCAGCAAGGCATACTGGAACCAGTGGACCACTCAAAGTGGGAGACCCCTATTGTGACGCCAGTAAAGCCAGATGGGTCGAACTGAATTTGTGCGGATTATAAATGTACGTTGAATAGGGCTCTTCAACATAATGCTTATCCATTACCAGTGGTGCAGCATTTGTTACATTCGCTGGGGGGGGGAGGGTAAGATCTTCACAAAGTTAGATCTTGCCCAAGTGTATCAGCAGCTCCCTGTATATGATGCCACTGCTGAAGCCCAAACTATCATAACACATCGGGGGGCGTTCCGTTGCCACCGCCTAGAGTTTGGGGTGAGCGTGGCCCCAGGGTTGTTTCAAAGCCTGATGGAACGTTTGTTATATCGCATCCCTGGGGTTGTGCCCTATTTTGATGACGTGCTCATCTCCGCTTCTAGTAGAACTGAATTATTTGAACAACTATGACTAGTGCTACAAAGATTTCAAGAGGCTGGACTAAAGGTAAAGGAAGAAAAATGTAAAGTAGCAGTAAATCAACTCGAGTTCCTGGGATACTTGGTCAATGCATCTGAATTGCACCCCACCAAGGAGAAAGTACACGCAATACAGGCTGCGCCAACACCAAAGAATAAGATGGAACTTCAGGCCTTTTTAGGACTCCTCAATTTCTAAAATGTGTTTTTGCGACAAAAGGCATCTGTTGCCGAACCACTACATCGACTGTTGGGGAAAAAGGTGCCGTGGGTATGGGGGCGCAGAGAAGCGGCTGCATTTGTGGGGGTGAAAAAAATAATTTCTTCAGATAGCATCTTAGTTCAGTTTAATGAATGTCTGCTGTTAGTCCTGACTTGTGATGCATCCCCGTTTGGAGTCGGGGAAGTTTTGAGCTTTCCAGACAATCATGAGGCTCCAATAGCATTCTTTTCCAGGACACTATCATCTGCCGAGAGAAACTATAGCCAACTTGATAAAGAGGCGTTGGCTGTGGTGGCTGGAATTAAGAGATTTCACGAATATGTTTATGGAAGGAGATTTGAGTTAGTGACAGATCATAAGCCGCTGTTGGGACTAATCGCAGGGCACCGGCAAACACTGCAGGTCCTGTCCCCAAGAATGACTCGTTGAAGTTTTTAGCAGCATATACTTACTGACTTATACATCGACTGGCATAGAACTGGGTCATGCTGACAGCCTAAACTGATGTCCGCTACCTAATCTAGTGGAGGATCCTGCTCCAGCAGCATCAGTATTGCTGATTGAGACCATGTCACCCACGTTTGTTACAGCTGCAGAAGTGGCAGACCAGTTGAGAAAAGTCCGAACGATCATGCAAGTGTTAAACTGGGTGTGGAGGGGATGGCCTAAAGAGACAGGGTGTGTAGAGTTTAAACCATTTTGGGAAAGGCAATACGAACTTTCGGTGCAGAAGGGTTGCCTATTATGGGGAAATCAGGTAGTGATACCCTCAAGTCTAAGGAAATCATTATTAGAGACTCTACATGAAGGCCACCCTGGAATTGTAAGGATGAAGGCGTTGGCCCATAGTTATCTGTGGTGGCCAAATACAGATAGAGATATTGCGGTGTGGGTGGCGTTGTGTCAAGCATGCTACCTGCAGCATCACTATGGGACTGGGAAACACTAAAAGGCGCCTGGTCTAGAATACACCTCAATTTCGCAGGGCCGATAAAGGAATTGTCCTTCCTAATTGTTGTTGATGCATATTCCAAATGGCTGGAGGTGGCCATCATGAGGTCAACCACGACAGATGCTGTGGTGAGGTATTAAACAAACTGTTTGTAACACATGGGTTGTGGGATGTGTTGGTATCAGACAATGGGCCGCAATTTATGGCAACGGCATTTAAGGTATTCCTAGTAAACCGAGGAATACGTCACGCCCTTGTTGTGCCATTTCACCCTGCAAGTAACGGACAGGTGGAGTGAATGGTGTGACCAATGAAAGAGGCATTGACTCGAATGGGTCCAGGGGACTATCAGGAGAAACTTAATAAGTATTTGTTCAGCCAACACATCACTCCCTGTATAGCCACTGGAAAGAGTCCAGCCGAATTACTTATGGATTGCCGGCTGAGAACAAATTTAGACAGAATACACCCCAATTATGCAACAGAAACCCTAACAGACTGGGAAAGTACAGTCAGAACCTTTGTGCAAGGTGATCAAGTATATGCCCGGAATTATATAGGTCAACCTATATGGGTGCCAGCACAGGTTATAGAAGTTACAGGTCTCCATTTGTACTGGGTGGAGCTTGAGGATGGGCACCTATGGCACCAACATATCGATTAGCTTTGGAGCTGAGTGAGGGGGACAGCTGTTAGGGAGCTGGAAGAAGTAAGCAGGGGTGAGAATCCAGAAGAGCGAGAGGGACAACAACACAGTGAAAAGGTATTTGAAGGACTGAGGCCAATGCAGAATGAAACATCTGTTAGTGAAGGTCCATTGCCACAGAGTCTGTCTCACAATTCTCCATGTCCGACTATGCTCCAACAAGGGATATGCTCAGGGGGGATCCCCAGGGAGTATAGGTAAGCCATCTGATATAGTTGAAGAATCGTTGGGAACACAGTTAATGTGTGAGGGCCCGACAGAAATACAGGAGAGCTGCCAGTCGACGCAAAGCCTCTGTAGACCAATGTATCTGAGGCAGAGGGAAGGGTGTTATGTCTGCACAGGCATGAGCAGAGGCTTGTCCTTCTGCCAGCATGTGCAGGACATATTTTAAAGTAATTGGAAAAGGCCAACAGGACCCCTTTAAAAAGGAGCTGTTAGCCAGAAGCTGGATGTTGGTTTATGCTGAGTTCTTATCTAAAATAAATGTGTGTTGCTGGAAGTCTGGCTCGTCATCTGTGTTCCTACCCACAACATTCCACAGCATTCCAAATTTAACAATTATTGATAAAAAAGACAAGTCTGGATAGTAAATGTCTCTGTACCTGGAAACAGCATAGTAGAATAAAAGGGAATGGAAGAAAATCACAAAATACAATGGTCTGCAAGTACAAGTTGAACTAGAAAGCAAAGATAGTACCAATAATAATAGATACCTTGGATGAAATTTCAAAACATCTTGAACACCATCAGTACAACAATATTATCAATTGCAAAAGGCATCTTTACTTGGAACAACATACATCAGGGGTCCTCAAACTATGGCCTGTGGCCTGCATGTGGCCCACCAAAACCATTAATCCAGCCCACACAGGACCACAAGGTTGCCCTGCTCACATCGCCATGCCCACCCATTGGCCTCCACCCTTCACCAAGCCCAGGACTTACCTTCATGAGCCCCACAGGCTGAAACTGGAAGGTAAGACCAATATTTTTGGCCTGCAGAGTGGTACTGGAAGCAGGGGAGGTGAAAAATAGGGCATATGGACACCCTGGGAGGCCAAAAACAGGCCCACTTTAGCCAGTTTTTGGCCTGTAGAGTGCTACTGGAGATGAGGGAGGTGGTGATGGGGCATGCAGATGCCCAGGGAGGCCAAAAATGGACCCACTTTAGCCCATTTTGGCCTGCAGAGTGCTTCTGGAGGTGGGGGAGGTGAAAAATGTGGTGAGTGGATGACCTGGGAGACCAAAACTGGGCCCGTTTTTGGGACCCCACCTCCAGTAACACTCTGCAGGCTAAAAACAAGTTGCACAGAGGCCTCCCAGGACATTGTTAAGGGCCCAGCAGCCATGATGTGACAGGGGAAGATAAGGGCTGCCTCCTGTGCTGGCCACACCCATCCCTTCACTAGGGTTTATTTTGGGGGTAGGGTATATATTAGACCCACCCCAAAAAATCAGGCTAGGACTTATTTTCGGGGTAGGTCGTATTTTCAGGAAAACACGGTAGCAGCCTTTTCTTTAAAGTATGGCATGGTGCATACTGTTGGAATGATGCCAGCTTGTGGCTAAGCCAGCAAAGACAGCAAATTCTGATACACCAGGGAAGCTTCCCAAATATAGCAGTGTACCAATATGACCAAAGTAGCAGACCAGCAGCACTCAGAAGCGCAAGTTAGCCATACAATGCCAGCCACAATAACAGGTTTTGTTTCATGCAAACAAAAAAGACCAGCAACAAGGCTGTCAAAAAGAAATAACTAAAAGCAGCTGGGAAAAGAACTGGAAGACAAATTATTTAGTTTCTCTCCATTTTTAAAGTTTGGGTTTGTCAGCAAAAGATGGTGAAATATGTCCTTAAGTATAAAGTCCTCCTCACCAATCTTCTCAAGAAAGCAGATCTCTTGAAATGAAATCCATTTCAAAAGGAAACTTTTATTGGAAGGTTGTGATAGCAAGAGATGTAGGCAGGAAGTAAAGTTTCCCGCATTAAATGTTAGATTAAACCAGTGCAGACAGAGCCCCTCCCAAAGTCCAATACATCATCAAGCCAATCCCTGTGTGTGAAGATGTTATGAGAAGCACAGGGCAGAAAGGTGATAAACAGCGGTCTCCAAGGCAATGCTGCTGCTCTCTTCCAGAGACAAGATAAGACAGCTGCTTGAGGCACATTCCTCTTGCCCTCCCATGGTCCCAAAAGTTACCGCAAACCAAAGCAAGAAATAGAAACCCCATACAAAGATCCCCCTAAGCCTTCCCCCTCCCACCAGAATGGCAGCATCCCTATAGGATTTTATGGGACCTGACATGCCACTGCCCCCTATAAAAATGGAAAGTCCACCTAAAGGAAATAGAAATAGGAAAGGGGAGACAAGAACGTATACAATCAGTTAGGTTTGTCAGGGTACAAGTGATGAAATAAATGTATCAATTTAGGAGCATGTACATGTTTTTGTGAACCCATTCATTCTGTGAGAAAGAGAGATATTTTCAAGCCACCAGGTATTGGATGGCCCCATAGAATTTCCTAGAGTCTAGGATAGCCTGAAGCTCAAAGTGTTGTTCGACCATAAGAGGCGGTGGAGCAGGGAAAGGAGCAGGACGGTGGTCAAAGATGATCTCAGGCTTTAGCAGATGACAATGGAAAATAGGATGGACTTGCCATAACAACTTCAGGAAGTTGTAGTTCCATTGTGACAGGGTTAATTATGCAGGTGATGGGAAAAGGGCCAATGTACTTAGGACGTAGCTTTTTGGATGGCTGCAAGGATTTCAGAAATCTGGTGGAGAGGTAGACCTCACCCACTTTGAAAGGCTTAGGTTCAATTCTTTTCTTGTCAGCTTGAGCCTTATAGGCAGCTCTGGCTTCATCTAGTGCCTTGGGGACAAAAGGCCAGGTGGTTTGCAGGTGATTTATCCACTGTTTCAAAGAGGGAATTTCAGGTTCCTTTGAGGGCAATTCTGGCATGGTGTTAAATTCTTGCCCTGTGGTTACTCTGAAAGGGGTGAATCAAGTGCTAGTGTGTACAGCGTTGTTATATGCAACCTCTGCAAGAGGCAGTAGCTCAGTCCAATTGTCTTGTTCATAATTAATAAAACAATGCAGGTATTGCTCCAGAACCAAGTTACTTTGTTTCGTTGCTCCGTTTATTTGCAGATGATGGATAGAACTAAGCCCCTGTTCAGTTCCGAGAAGGTCCAAGAAGGCTTTCAAGAACTTGGAGGTAAATTGGGCTCCTCTATCTGAAATAATGTGTTGAGGTGCACCATGTAAATGATAGATGTGCAGTAAAAATAACTTAGCTAGGGCTTTTGCTGCAGGAATCTTTTGGCATGGTATGAAATGGACCTGCTTTGAAAAGAAATCCATGACAACCCAGATTACTGTGTTCCTGGAGTTCTCGGGCAATTCTACAATAAAATCCATGGAGGTCTCTCTCCAGGGTGCTGAAGGGTCTGCTACTGGCTGGAGTAGACCAGGGGTCTTTTCCTGCCTGCATTTAGCAGCAGTGCAAATGGGGCAGCTTGCTACATAGCTTTCTACATCCTTCTTCAGTGAAGGCCACCAGAGTTGCCACTTCAGTAAGTGTAAGGTCTTCACAAAACCAAAATGACCGACTAATCGACAGTCATGACAGGCTTGCGTAGTTTTCAATCTTTCCTTAGCTGGGACGTACAGTTTGTTCCCCACCCAAGCTAACCCATCCTTTATTGTGCAGGTATGTTTATGAGTACAAAACCACTTATCTGTTTCCAATGCTTTTTTGAACTCCATGATAGTGGCATTTTCTAAGGTGGAGGCGTCTTTCTTTGTCTGAGAGTGTGTGACAACTTTGACTGCCAGCTGGGAAGCCAGGAGCATGGGCTTAATCACTTCCACTTTAGCATTGCTGTATTGGGCCTGGACAGGGCATGTGCCAGAAATTTATTTTCCCCTGGTAAATACCTTAAAGTAAAATTAAACCATTGGAATTTCTGTGCCCACTAGATTTGTATTGAGGACATTTTCCTCGGGGTTTTGAGAGCTTCTAAATTCCTGTGGTTGGTCCACACCTGGAAGGGAATTTTATTCCGCACCAAGAAATGTCTCCAAGTCAGGAGCACCCACCTGATTACAAAAGCCTCTTTCTCCCATGTTACCTACCTTTGTTTAGTTTCAGTTAATTTTTTAGAGGTGTATGTGCATGGTTGCAGTTTGCCTTCATCATTCTCTTGGAATAGGGTTGCTCTGACTGTCACATCACTGGTGTCAGCTTGAATTACAAATAGTTTCTCTGGATCTCGGTGTTTTAACATTGGTTCAGCCAAAAAAAGTCTTTTCAACTTTTTGAATGCTGGTGTGAAGTTTCCAGAAGATGCCCTAATTAATTCATGAGCCATGAGCCAAACTTCAAAACAAATACAGTCATTTATTAGGAGCACCATCTCAACAATATTCGGATGTAGTCAGAACTAATACCACACAGAGTTACATTCCCCCATGACCCTATTTCTCCCCTCCTCCCTGGCCATGTCATAAATCACATTCTCCAATTAACCACTTTGGCTGGCTGTGAAACCCAAAGCTCTTCTACTGATTGCGGTATACAGGCATCTGTGGAATGTAGTTTTAGTTATAAAAATCAACCAGCTCCATCAGTGCTCCCTCCCTCCTGCTCATGGCAACTTGAAAGCTTTGCAAGTTGATAGCTGGAGTGAGAGATGATCAGATCTGGAGTAGTGGCTGGGGGAGCCAGAAGCCAGAGGATTCATGGACAGAGAGATGATCTAGGAAGATGGAGAGGCCACCAAAAATTTAGCAAGTATTTAGTGAGGTCACCAAAGCTAAATAAGATTCCATAGAAATAAAATCTCTAAAAAGTCATGTGATGTGACACCCAGAAAAATACGGCATCCTTCACTTAATCCTCCAGGGAAAGATTGAAGGCAAACAAAGTCCAGGCAGAAGAAGGACATCATAGCTTCAAAATCAAAGGGAAACTCAACACCACTTTTTCATGCGGCTGTTGACAAAAATAGGATCGCCAACATGATCGCCAATGTCCAATAATGGATATGGCAGAAGAAGAAGAAGAAATAAAACACAGCTTGGGATTCTAGATAGTGGCACAGCAAACTCCACATTGTACAGGTGCTGGATAACTGGGCAAAAGTATTTTAAGGAGATAAGTGGTTAACATTATTAAGCCTTTAATTGGTAAGGTGTTGATAAAAATAAAGTTCAGATAAAGGTTGGAGGAGCAAGAATTTAAGGGAAGCGGGCACCTGTATTAGTCAGCAGCAGCAAAGAGGCAGATCATCAGTTGTTTGGCAATCACAGAAATATCATTTTATACTGTACAGGAGGAGGAAATGGGGAAAAAATTCCTATGGAATTCTTGATAGTTTCTGAGCTTGGTTGTTGGCTTGCAAATATTCCATCATCCAACCAGGTAACATCATCAGTGCAAACCAAGAAAGCTACATCATTATAAATTGATGGATTCTATAGTGTTGGATGATGGGCCCTTCAAATTTGGTGGCAATCAACAAGCCTTTGGAGAAGAGCGGGACTGTCCTGCTTTTACAACTTCTCATGAGTAATCTTCTGCCTACCTGACTAGTTCCAAACTTCGTTTCTTTCTTTCTCCTTTCTCTTTCCCCTTTTTCCTTTGCTATTAGCCTTCTCAGGTAAACCTGATTTTTAAATCTGAAGTTTTATATTGTTCATCGAGATCCAAATATTTATTATATGAAAATAATTGAATAAATACTACTTTAACTAATACTACTACACATAATAGCTAAATAAATGCAATAACAAGACACAGCTGACAAAGGCAATTCAAGGCCACTCCCATTGGTGGCTGACCAAAGTCATCTTGCTGTTAGCTACAGCACCTTCAGGACTGTGGATTGGCACAAAACTCTATCGAGACCCCACAGGTTTAATTGACCCCAACTGACCTTCTATCATTTGTCAAAATCTATTGACCCCATGCTATTTATCAACTTTGTTCTTATAGAGCAGTGGTTCTCAACCTGTGGGTCGGGACCCTTTTGCGGGTCGAACAACCCTTTCA
>JANHFM010041297.1:0-10107 GCA_032468115.1 Grayia smithii
GTTTTCCAGCCACCAATAAATGTAGATAATATCTTTCTTTTTTTCCCTAATCAAAGTTTAATGTAATCACTTCAGCAAGTACAATCATCTTCACCGGCTATCCCTCTGTCGTACGTATTGCCAAATCTTTCCATCTTTGTGCCCACGATAACCTTGCTGCTGGCAACTTGAAAGTTATCACGTATAAACATGCTGTGACTTTGTTTTCCCAACTTTTTTTAACCTATCAATCCCAAGAGGAGAAATGTCGTTTTAGGCGTGTATGAATTTCCTCCCACTTATGATTGCATGACTGTAACTTTGTTGCTTTGATTATTGATTGTTTCCTAGTATGATTCAATTGCTTATTTGTACTCGATGGCTATCATTAAGTGTTGTACCTTATGATTCTTCACGAATGTATCTTGTCTTTTTATGTACACGGAAAGTATATGCACCAAAGACAAATTCCTTGTGTGTCCAATCACACTTGGCCAATAAAGAATTCTATCTATCTTTCTGGAACCAGTGCCTTCAATTGCCAAGAATATAGAGTCAGGTGACACTGTGTCCTGTTTTCATCACCTGTAGCACTAAAGTTTTCCCACCTGCAAAGAGGCACATCTCACTTTAACAAGAGATACATAGGAAAATTGAATGTGTCTTTGAAGCCTTTGGGAAAGCAAGCTCCAGAATATGTACTAAAAATGCCTAATGCTTCTTTCTCCAATTATAGAGAACATTATAGGAATAAGTGCTATATAATTATCACACTATTACTTCCCGGAGATTCCTGGTTACCCAAAAAGAAAAAAAGGTGGGAGGGATAGTTTTTGAAAAACTGATGTACAAGCAGCTAAAATATTTTGGGAGTTGAACAGCTTACCAATGCTGAAAATGTAACTTAGATAAACTAAAGAATGTCAGTGCTTGAAAATAATCTAAATTGTTATTTTATTTATCACATTTAGAAATTCCCATTACCCTCAGATAGGGATTTCTTATATATGAGTCCTGAATTTTCATGTTTCCTTCTGACAGAAAAAAAAAATGCATCATCCGATTACATGAGGAGTAGAAATAATAGCCAGATAATGCCTTAGAAGAGAATATTAATAAGATTAGATTAGATTAGATTAGATTAGATGTTTAAAGGTGGTCAATGAGTTACTATTTATAAAATAAAATAATTTTAGAATTATATCTTCAGAACTATTAAATAGCAATTACATTAAAAATATATGTATATTTCAGTGAGGTAAAAACAAGATCAATATCATAAAGCAAATTTTCAGTCTGGATGCTGTCTAAAGATATCAATTTCAATTCTAATAGTTTCTTTTAATAATTGTTATTCTGGCTGGGAAATTTTGGACCTGGAACCCAAGCAATTACAGGATGCTCATATTAGGGAAAAGTAGTATTACTGGCTAAGTTACTATTTCTAAGTCCAATAAATGCACCAATATGAGAACCTGTAGGAAAGATGTATGAACA
The DNA here is from genome assembly GCA_032468115.1 of Grayia smithii. Lineage (NCBI taxonomy): Eukaryota > Metazoa > Chordata > Lepidosauria > Squamata > Grayiidae > Grayia > Grayia smithii. The sequence continues at coordinate 1,477 of JANHFM010041297.1, forward strand.
CCAAATAGGTGATAGTGGAAAGCGAACACAGAGGCTCTTCTGGAAATCAGAGTGTCACAGTTCATCAGTCAAAAATTAATCCTGTCCTTATCTAGGTCCCAAACAGTTTAGTAGTAGAGAACAAATTGATCCTTGGAATTGAACTCAGAAAAAAACCATGATCCACTAATCTTGCTTTTAAAAGACAAGCAGTGTTATTGCTGGCATCTTTATTTCATACCAGGCAGTTTTCTTTTTCTTTCTGTAAAACAGCCATACATATAGATCTGTTTCATTTCAAAAAATAGATACGTTGGTCACAATAATGTATTATTACTGTGGCCAACGTATCTATCTTCTCCTGTAAAAGCTAAACTTAGTTCATTGGTGATGGCTCCTGAATAGAAATCTAAAACTATATTTCCAATTCAAAAATTCAAGCGTCACAGTATCATCTACATAAATACTTATGTATATGTATTATACCTGTGCTATTCTGCTTGGGGCTAGCAAAGAAAGTAAAACTGATGACAGGCCAAGTAATAAAAAAATACTGAAGTTATTTTCATGAACATCATTCACTATGCATTCCTTCTATTCTTGCAAAATATGTTCCTTTTACCAAGATTGTTACACACTTCCTTCATTCATTTTTATTCTTTTTTAAAAACGCTACATTTTCAAGTTCTCATCAATTCCATCCAATCACAGCTTTCTCAGTTATGTCTTTCTTTGACCCATTCAATTCTTCCTTTATGTGTTTGTTTTATAATTCACTTTATTTACACAGCCCAGGATCATTTGTTTTGTGAGATAGACAAATACATAAATTGAACATTCATATTTCTGAAATGCCCCAGTCCTACTTCATTCAATATACTTTAATGTTTCCCAATATATCCAATGTACAGTTTCACATAAGGTGGGCAGAAGCAGTCTTATTGAGATATTTCCCCTAATTTCAAAAAACATCCATTCCTTGCAACTGTCCATATGCTACATGTTATCTAACAGCATTTGCTTATTTTAAAATTTCATCTCTCCACCTTCCTAATATACAAATATTCATCTCTTTGCTCTAGTTTTCTACCATTTATGTATGAAGATTCGTTTCATCTTCCTTGTCATATACAACTCCCTTGTTTTTTGATATATTAATGTTCAGATCAATACCCTTTGTTGCCTCTTAACATTCACTGAAAATTAGTTGGACTTGATTTCAATATACCATAACTTGCATACAGAAATATCTTTACATTTACATTCCCAACCAACATATCTTTAACACTACCATATCTTTAACACGACCATAAACATTCCCTATACATTTATCCATAATTACATTAAACATTAAATGAAAGCATATCTTGGCTCAATGTATGAATTCATCCTCTAAGGCTACCTTGGCTTCAAACACTATTATATTATAGTTGAAATTGTGGACAGTTCTGAAGCAGGAGACTGATTCTACATTTCACTATATAATCTGCCCATCCACCAGAAAGGGCATGTTATGCAAATGTTTCATATATAAACAAAGTATATGGAATATTTATGCAACAATTATATCAGATAGCATGGGAAGTATAGTTAATTTTGAAATTAATGCACAGCACCTTACACAGCTGTTATAGGGAAAGACTATTTAAAAAATACAATCCTTTTGACTGTGGTACATAATGTTCATTTTGATAATGAAGAAATTAGGAGGTCAGTTTCAGTTTACATTTTTCATATCTTTGAAACATAACTGATATTCTTTACATTTGGGCAGGCATCAATCATATTACTGCATTATGCTTTTATTTAGGATTTTTTCTGATAAAAGGCTTGCTAAAAGGAAAAAAATAAAATAACCAAACAAAACATTGGAAATATATATCAAACATAGCATCAAGGTATGCTGAATGTTGGTATTCCAAGAATAATGGAGTGTAATGCATGAATTGTGAAAGTAAGAGATAATGATGGAAATGGGATTGCATTATTGGGCCTTTCTTTAGAATTGACTAATGAGCCCTGGTGGCACAGTGGTTAAAGTGCTGTATTAAAGGCAAAGTTCGATCCTGACTGGACTCAAGCCTTGAATCAGTCTGCCTTCCTTCCTTCCTTCCTTCCTTCCTTCCTTCCTTCCTTCCTTCCTTCCTTCCTTCCTTCCTTCCTAGGTTAGTAAAATAAGGATTCAGATTATTTGGGGCAATATGTAAATAATGCTTACACTATAAACTACCCAGAGAGTTCTGTAAAGCACTACCGGTGGTATATAAGCCTAAATGCTATTGCTATTAGTCTGACCTACTAAGTCAGGGCTGTCAAACTCCTGGCCCATGAGCCGGATGCGTCACACACTGGCCACACCCACGCCCGGTTTAAAAGGTAAAAAATACGTCACGTGACACTGCTGTGACAACATGAGTTTGACACCCCGTTCTAAGTTGTCTCTTCAGGCAGATCTGATAAGTTATACTTCCAGATATAAGGTGTTTCCTGCAATTAGAAAGCCTTAATAGTGGGGATTATACCCAGATTGGGAATAACAGTTGTACATTTCATAAAATCCAAACAACATTCTAGATGGCAACAAAGAGAATAAATACCTTTGTTTTCATCTCGATTTTTGTGGTTTAAAATTAGGATGCCTCTCAAAACCTGTTTGACATTTGATTTCATATAAAGGTTAAGCTGGCTCAGCTGATGCAAATTAACTCTGAGAAATTTGTATTTATGACAACATCAATATACTAACCTGGGTCCCACAAAAATCTAAGCAAAATTCTTTTGTTGGTTTGGATTTAGAAAGTTCTAGCCAATAGTTATTTATTTTATAAAATCTGGTTACAGGAATTATCACTTAATGTAATATCTAAATTTTATCACAGTTGACCATGACAGTATCTTAAAGTCAAATGACAATGAAAGCAAAATTGATTCAGAGTTAAAGCCAACTTTGGAACAAAAATAATGCTTCTTCAAAAAGAAGTCAGGAGAGATATTTCTCAAAGACAGATCCCTATTGCATTAGAAAAAAAATGAATAAGATTGATTGCATAAATGGACTAGCTGTTAGATGTGGACTTTAGAGAGCAAACCATTTCCCAGTTCAACTATTAATTCAATGTGCAGTCTTGGGCAAATTAATGTATCATATTCAATCATCTCTGATACTTTATGGGAATAATGGCAGCCTAACTAATTTTTAAGACTATTTGGCTAAGAATTCCTGCTAATTCTGTATCCTGTATTTGGCTGTCATCCATGCATTTTCAACAGGCCACTAACAACTTTAACACTCTTCAAATATTCTGATATATTGGCTTAAGTGTATAAAATAGAAGGCAAACATCATATAAACTGACCTTTATACAGGGAGCAAATCCCAACTCACTTGCATTGATGATGTTACCTAATGCAAGGGTGTGAAATTTGCAGGCTGCAGGCCAGATACATCACACACTGGCCATGCCCATGCCCGGTTTAGTGAAGGGGGAAAAGTCATGGTACATCACATGACAACTCCGTGACAATGCGAGTTTGACACCGCTGACCTAATGAAACAGCTGCAAGCAAATAACCAAGCTTAGACAACACCACGGACTCCCCAATCTTTGCATTGACTATTTGTGAATAGTATTCAACAGCTTAATACAAATCACCTGGCATAGAATGATACAGAATATAAAGAATTAGATTACCGTTACTGGTCTATTTCTTTAAGGTAATCTACAATTAAGTTGAGCAAAGGGTAGAGTAAAGATACTATTTAAACCAGTTGTATGTTTCTATGTCTATTATTTAAAAAATCAGCTTAATGAAGGTATATCACATAGAGAAGAGAATAATTTTCTTTTCCCTCACTTCAAAATGGTGATTCAAATTATAATATGGGGAATTTTCACTGAACTTTCCAACAATTTCAATTGTTTAATAGTGGGATAGAATCTTTTGGACTAGGGAAAGACCGATTGATTCCCTCCAGAAATTTTAGATATGTCCTATGTTGCCTTGTTAATGACTGTGTTAAATGGGACTGGTGACATTTGGTTCAAACTATCTGAATGGTTGCCTACAGTTTCCTTAGAACAGAGGTCTTCAAACTTGGCAGCTTTAAGACTTGTGGACTTCAACTCCCAGAATTCTCCAGCCAGCATAGCTTTACCTTTAGTGATGATTCCACATTATGAATTCCTTATATTTAATGGATAAGGAAAAGGTAAAGGTTCCCCTCGCACATATGTACTAGTCATTCCTGACTCTAGGGGCGGTGCTCATCTCCATTTCAAAGCCAAAGAGCCAGCGCTGTCCAAAGACATCTTCATGATCATGTGGCCAGCATGACTAAATGACAAAGGTGCATGGAACACTGTTACTTTCCCACCAAAGGTGGTTTCTATTTTTCTACTTGCATTTTTTACGTGCTTTTGAACTGCTAGGTTGGCAGAAGCTGGGGCAAGTAACAGGAGCTCACCCCGTTACGCAGCTCTAGGGATTCGAACCGCTGAACTGCCGATCGACAAGCTCAGCATCTTAGCCACTGAGCCACTGCGCCCCCTTATCCACCCATCTTACCACAAGGTAACTCTGGGTGGCTTACAATATTAAAAGGATAAAACTATATCCTTTTATTAACAATATTAAATGGATAAAGCTATACAAAACCTATCCACAATACAAATAAAATACTATAAAAATGTAAATATAAATTATTTCCCTTCATATTCCTTGTTTTTGGATTTGTCAATACCATAAAGCATTATAAAATAAAACCACTTCGCTGGGGACTGTGTGTTTACCTCTCAGAGATGCAAGGGTCTACATGGAGCCAGAGGGAAGAACCATCTGTAAGAAAGATACATTCAAACACATGAGAGTAAAGCAATCAATGGTTGGTTTTTAGTCCAGGCCTCCCTGAAATCAAGCAAAATTGCCTTTATGGCTAGTAAATAATCTTTAACACATTCTCATTGTATTTTTCCTGCCTTGTTAGATGTCATTCCCAATTTGTTTCTCCTTAAGGAGGAAAAACAAGGGGAGGAAAATTGAACATGGTTTTCAAGAGCAAAAGTGGAAATAGGTTTTCCATATTGTATGGGATTATAGTAGGAGAAAAAGGGAAACAAAAGGTATAGGATTTCCAGGATTTCCCAAATTTTGGCCAAGCTGACTAAGTATCCAGAAGTCCAAAAGCTCTGGAAAGAACCAGACTGATTTGTACCTTCCCTTTTTTCCCCCCTCTTTAACCAAAATTTAAATTTGAACAATATCTTTAAAACTAATTTAATGCCTTGCTATTACTTATGTTATAGATTTTCCTTAACATTATGTGGGCTTTAGCAAATAGATCTTTCCAAGTGGCATTGCTAGAATCATTCTTGGACTAAAAAAAAAGAAAGAAAAACAGGTTTACAAATACATTAATGAGGGAATGTTCCTCTTCCACAGGCTAGAAAATACAAGGAAAATGTTTCCCCTGAGGGAAACTCTTACCATCTCTCCCCATGTCGTATTCAAAAGAGGGCTCCCTCCCTTTCTCTTCAGCTGAGGTGACAGAAAATTCCTCATCCAGGAATTCCTGAGAACTGTTTCAAGAAGAGACATAAAAGAGAGGGAAATTACTATTCTTTTTGGAGGCTGCAAGGCCAGTCAAGAGCATTTTCTGAAGTTACTTCCAGAGTGAAGGCCTGGTGTGACTCGGAGCTGCCTTGGATGGTCATTTTATTCTGACAGTTTCCTAGGCCTGGGACAGAACCTTTTATTTGACAATCTATTGTACAGGTAGTCCTCAACTTACAACCATTCATTTAGTGACTGTTTGACATTACAATGGCATTGGAAAAAAGTGACTTATGAACGTTTTTCACACCATTGCAGCATCCCCATGGTCACACGATCAAACTTCGGACGCTTAGCAACTGGCATGTATTTGTGACAGTTGTAGTGTCCCAAGGTCATGTGATCACTTTTTGCGACTGTCTCACCAGCAAAGTGTATGGGGAAGCCAGATTCACTTAACAACCATGGTACTAACTTAAAACTGCAGCGATTCATTTAACAACTATGGCAAGAAAGGTCATAAAATGGGGCAAAATTCACTTAACAACTGTCTTGCTTAGCCACAGAAATTTGGGAGTCATTTATGTTTGTAAGTTGAGGACTACCTGTATTGAATACTTCAGAAGTGTGGGCCAGGGCACTTGCTCTCCTTTTCCCTTTTCCAAGCTCTTAGCAAACCACTGTCTTTTGAAATGTTTACTTGAAAGTGAAGTCCACCATAACTAAATGACTGACACTTCTCTAAATCAGGTAGAATGATGGAAGAGACATTCAAGTCCTTTCAGCTGTGTCTTTCCTTCCAGCCATACCCTATTTCAATTACTTATAGAAAAACGATGAATCTGTTTTTTTCATTATTATTATTTTATATATGTCTGAATTTGTTTTACTTGTATTTCATTTTTGTAATTATTGGACATTTGTTTATGTAACATGTAACACCATATATAATTGGATTGGATTTTTAAAAAAATGAAAGAATATGTCAAGAATTGTTTCTCTTTTGAGTGTGTGGTGGGGGGGTGCATGTGTGACACTCCAGCAGAGTCAAGTTAGGCATTTTCTGAATTTTTGAAATGCCAAGACCAAGAGGTTTTCCTCACTGATCTAGTTCAAAGGATAAAGGGTGCAGTTTGGCCTCTTGAGACTTATTTTAAAGTTCAAAAGATCATCATAGCTATTTCAGACATGAGCCAGGGGAATTCTTAGTCAAATCTCTGTATTTTTTATTTGATTGAATATATAATTCAACATATATTATTTTATGTTACATATTATTTTGTATTATATAAATAAAAGCTTTAGAAATGCAACAGACTGACAAAGAATTGTTACCATTTAGATTGTTTGTAAGAAATAGCAATTCAATTTGCATGATTATTTTCAACATTCTCTTATTTCCTCTGTGCCAAAAATGAGCATCCTAAATTTTAAGTGTTGCATGCAGCTTCCAAACAGTATCTGGGAGCCTCCACCTCTCACAAACCTTTTTGATTACATTGCAGTGAAATGGACTGTTAAGAAACTTAGCATCATTTGCAGCTTTAGGATATTTTTAACCTGTTAAACCCTTCCAAGATGAAGGAAAATAGCAATGGCAATAGCACTTAAGACTTATATACTACTCCACGGTGCTTTACAGCACTCTCTGCGTGGTTTACAGAATCATCATATTGCCTCCAACAATCTGGGTCCTCATTTTACTGAACTTGGAAAGATGGAAGGCGGTTCTGAGTCGGTCAGGATTGAACTCCTAGCTATGGGCAGAGCTAGCTTGCAATGCTGCATTCTAACCACTGTGCCACCATGGCTCCTCCAGAAACAAAACTGGAAATCATAGCCCTGTCACAGGGTATTCATCATGCACAAGTACACAGTTATCCACCTTGTTCTTAACCTGCCATAAATAAGAGTTAACAGAATAACAGAGTTGGAAGGGACTTAGGAGATCTTCTATTAGAACAGGTCCATTTAACTCTAGTGGAACTAAACACCTGCATGATTGGAGACTAGATTTTATTTTACAGAATCCAATGGAACATGAAGACCTTAAAGGAGTCAGCTTTTACCTCTCAGCATTGTGAGAGACAAACAACTGAAACCCTTGATCCCAGCACTTGAAAAAAAACCTAGAAGTGTTCTCTGCAAACTCATTCTAGCACAAAATATGATATACCTCCACAAAAACCCAAAATAGTTACCTCCAAGAAAGCGAGCTGTCTTGCATGGCTCTCCTCTGTAGAGAAAGTTTAGAAGGTGGGATTGGGCTGCATGATCGGAAACTGTCCATTTGATCATGACTTGACCAAGACTAAAAAATAAAAGGTCATAAGTATCCTCCAGTGTGACTGAAGTCAAATTTCCCCATTCAAAGCTATTCCCAAGGTTTCTGGTAAAGCTTTGCATAGCAGACCTTTGGTCAACCTCATGGGCAGGCCTATTCCATATCTCACCATCCCTCCTTACCCAAGATCTTGAACTTAAAGAAGATACAAAGGTATGAGATGGGTGGAGGATTGAAATGTATACCTCTGATATGCTCATCAAGCTATCCTGGCTGTCTTCCCGAGGACAGATGGCATGCATTCGTATTAGGGGCTGCTTTTTCTTTGGACAATGGTCCTTGGATTCACTGATAGGAGGCCTACTCCTTGATACCTGCTAAGGAAATAGAAAGTGTCCCCTCTGAAGAATATCTTGGTTTATAAGACAGAGAAGAGTCTATGGGGCTTATATGCCAAACAACCATCTTTTACAGGCATGATTGCCAACAGATGACCCATAGATACTGGCTTTCACTTCTCACAATAGTTTTGATCAACTGAGGATTTCATATAATGATTTTTTTTTGTAAAATAAACCGCTATAAATTAAGTCACCAGCCTTTCCACAAGAAGGATGATAATGCTAATGCTAATAATGATCGTATCAGTTTTAACACATATTAGGCAGTATATCATAAGTATGTGCAAAGCCGAGTTTCATCCCAAGCATCCTCATGCTGTTCTGTCCTAGTTAGAATATATACCGTATTTTTCGGAGTATAAGACGCACCTAGATTTTAGAGGTTGAAAACAAGGAAAAAAGTATTCCTTGTCAAGT
>JANHFM010041354.1:0-10102 GCA_032468115.1 Grayia smithii
TAAATCTGACCCGCAGTTGGGTAGACCAGAACTTAATTTGTTATTAACAGATTTGAAAGAGAAGAAACTTTGTTTGAGAATTGGAAACTTCCAAGAGGAGGCTGACAGGGCCATGAATTTAAAAGATGTAATCGTAGATGATGGACTATATGGGTGGTAGACTGGACCTTCTTAGGAAAGCTGATGGAGATTACATAATAGACTCATTATATCCAATCAGAAGAGAACTCTTGGGGGATGCTTGGAAACCCTACTGAGCAGCAAGTGCTGCAGGGATACTGTCAACCAAGAGTTTGGGAATGTGATGCAACTATTTTAGAAGGATCCCTGTATAATTTCAAGGAAAAGTTTTATTATCAAAATCAGTCAAGGAGATTTGATCTCAGACAGATCAGATATCATTATTTCAATGGGTTTATGGTAGATTAGAAGCTGTTTGTAGACTTTCTACAGCAGATTGATGATAGGTCAGATTGGTTGGTGGTTAATAGATTCTCATATTTGTGATATTTTCATGACATATAGTAATTAATCAAATAGACACGTAGAGGTTCCTAAATTGTTAACCTGATTTACAAAGGGGCAAAACTATTCCTGTTGAAATATATTTATCAGTATTCAATCAGAAGGAACAGTCTATGTGAATCTTTGTTACTTTGTGTTTATGCACATTTTCCCAATTTTGTCCTGTTCTGTTTTTATTCCTCCCCCCCCCCACTTTCTTTTCTTTTTTTGGAATTTGTATTTTAACCTCAACAGTAAAATCATAACTTTATTTGCTTTTTAAAAATAGTCTTTTCCATATTCTGTTCTGATCATGTTTCATGTTACCAGCTCCCCCTTTTCTGTAAAAACTAAAATTTTACAATGCTTTTTCTTAATGAGAATATTGGAACCTGTAATGATTTTGGCTACAGTTGCTAAAAGAGACACTAGTTCTTAATTGGTTTTGTTGTTATTTTCTGGTAGTTCTTATCAAAGTAGCGCATTGACATACATTGATTACATTCAGCTTTTTTAGTTTGTGACTTACCTTAAAATCTGCAGGTTCAAGTCTGCAGGTTCAAGTTTCATTGTGCAGATATGAAACAGTTTCAAGATGTGCCTGTTTTAGAGGAGTGGTCTTCTAAGATCAAACTCACCCAGGTTATGTGATGAAGGCATAGCTCTCCCTTGGGTTCAATTATTCAGGACACATATAATAGCACTACTTTTTCATTTAAATGAAGAGCCAAAGACAGAAGTAGATTATCCCTGTCTAGAGCATCATATTTTGGGAGGGGAGGAATCAACTGTAGCAAATTCATATTTTTGAGCAGTTGATTCCTCCCAGCTACTGGTACTTTTCTCATTCTAATTTCCAATCCATATTTTTGAGAGTGTCTCCCATTTGTCACGCATTATTTTCCTGCCTTATCTAGATACAGTCTTAACTCTGGCAACACATCCATGGCAGCATTTTTGTTGACTCCTATTTGTGAATGTCATTTAAGGAGGCCATGTAAATCAATTCAGGCAATGCAAAAGAATATGCTCTAGTTTGATGCTTGGAATATTTATTACAAAGAATCAGCAGTTCAGAAATGATCAGGAACAGTCCAGCAATTCAAAGCAAAAAGAAAACACCATAATCACATGTATTTGCATAAGAATGGATAAATGCTAATTAAAAAAATAGACATTCAGACAGATTGATGAATCAATAGCTTAAAGTTCAGCTATAAAATCTTCAGGAGCCAGGTATGCTTCTGCTATACTTTCCAGTGTTGAATCCCACAATGAACAAAGCCACATAAAAACATTTTAACCAGTTTTTAAATATTACATGGCAAATCAATTTTAAAAAACTATATCTTAAACATTAAGAGTACAATATTCTGAAGATAAATAACTTTAATCTAACCATAAAATGGCAGAAAATTCATGGATTTCTCTCATAGTTTGATGGCACAGAAGAAGGTTCCAGGGAACCTGCTAAAAATGAAAACAGCAAACATGTGGAGTTTAGAATCTGGCAATCAAATAATTTCTTAAGTAATGCAGTCTACTAGCTTCTAGCAAGCCTAATAATAAGTTTGCAAAGATAAATTGAAAGATGGCATATATCATAACTTTGATCAGAAAATTATCATCTCTGGAATCAAATTATCCCAAATGTTCTTGATTTTGGTAATCTGAGAGAAAAAGGAAAACAATACAGTTACATCATAAAGTTCAAGACAGTTCAAGATATCTACTTATAGGAAGTTATAATAACTCAAGAACACATTAGAGACTTTATGCGATCTGTTTTGTTTCACAGAAACAAAAATCACAGCCAATTCTGTTTCAAATATGCTACCTACATTTACTACAAAAAGCAAAAAGTGATTTGCATTATTTGCATCGCCACAAAGGTGTCCAGCAGGACTACTACATGCAATATACAAATCGTGTACCATATAATGGAACTGCATGAAGCATAGATACCAATTGTTATTAATTTTTAATGGCAAGAAATGGAACCTACATGTGGCTGCAAGTGAGTGTAATATTTAATAAATTTAATACTTTAGAAATGAAATTATTTGGAGGCACTACATGGAGTTGTGCTCAAACCAAAGGCTGGTCTTCGAATGCAATCTATTTTGGAGGGTTACTGCTTTTATTCTTATAATGCAGTTTAAATTAATCTGCTGCAAAATTTGGCAAAATCCAGCTGCATTAAGGTAGCTATACTACTCAATAGATTCATACTGCAAAAATACTAAAATCATAGAGGATTAATAATCTTTAGATGTAGATATTTTATAAAAAGGGAGACTTGAAGCAGTAAAGGAATATATTTTTTCCTTGTAATCAATCATATAAATTGCACCGTAGAGCCCATTTTGTACAAATGTCGAGTCAATGTTTCAGACTGTTTTGGCCTCAAACAGATATCTGAACTATATTTGTGCTATTATATAAGAGAAGAATTGTTGTACAGAACAGAAATGAAAAATGCAGACAGATATTTTTGTTCTAGAGCTAAGCTTCTTAAATGCATAGACTACCATTCTGATTTTTCATCAGCTGCAATCTTGGGGAATGTTGGTGTCTGCAAAATGAGAACTAGAAACTTTCACAAGCCTTGCCAAACAGCAGCACTTGCCCATCTTATGCAGGAAATAATTGGAGGTACAATATTAGAAAGATTGAAAAACATTATATCTACTCATATGAAAACAATCTATTAGCATCTGAGAAACTTCCATAGCCACCCAAACTGAGCCACTAAAGCATTTCATTCTTCCTTTTTTTTTGTCTTACCTGAGGAATCACACCTACTTCTGACAGGCAACACTGATTTATATAAACCTTGTCCTAGAAAGAATGGTAAATGGTCAATTTTTTAATATACATAGATACAGTTCAGCAGTTTTCAAAGTAAAAAAGAAAAAGTATTTCTTCATTTAAGAGCATTTCCAATTGCTAGTTCTGATATGCTCCTTTCAGTAATGACCCATTTACAGAAAGTCTGCATTCTCTCTGCTTTCTTAGACTACATAGCAGTAGGAATAGTTACACTGATACAGATACTGGGTTAATTGATTTGAATCTACTAATTCTCCTAAAATATCTCAAAATATAAATTATTCTCATAATTTTTTTGTTCCATTGTTAAGTGACTTTGCTAATGTTCTTGTTGTTTTCTTCTCATAGCTATTGTGTCCAGAACTATTTTGATCAATCTGAGGAGAACATGAGAATATACAACTAGATGATATCTTTCTCTCTCTTTTTTGGCCCATTTATCTATGAAGTTGTTTCTTAATCTGTAACCATTCAGGTCTGGGACACTAATATATAGTAGTGGCCAAAATTGTGGAAACCTTTTGAGAACAGCGTATTTTTTAGGTTTGAGGGCTAATAACACCACTTTTTTTGGAGTAGTACCATAAAATTACATATCAATGGAAAGTTAATTTAATCAAGAAAGTAATGCAATGAAGTTTGTTCAATTATCTGTTTTCTATGACAAGTTATAGCCAAATAACCAGAAAAGGGAAGCACAACTTGCTTAGATTCATATCAGGTAGCTTTCCTTCATATGATTGTAGCCAATGAGCATGAGAGCATGTTTAGAGAGCCAATCAGGTGTCAACTTGTTTTGACAATGAGACAATCAGAACACAGTAAGATTCAGTTATTAATGTCATGTGTTGAAGCTGAGAGGAGGACATTTGTCAGTGTGTTATGTGATCGCTATAAATTGTTTGGGGGGGGTTTGTGTTTTTTCATTTAGTGAGCTTGTAAAAAGTAATAAAATTAAAGAAATGGTGCAAAGAGTTGCTTGCCCAGAAAGCCATGCAAAATAGTATTATTAAGTTAACAAAGCTATAAAGAAATTAGAAGAAAAATTGGTGGAAACTTAACCAAGGCGTTTCTAAATTTTTGAAGAGGTATAAGGAGACTCAGTCACTACAAAACCACACTGGTAAAGGCAGGAAAAGGTGCACATCAGCAAGTGGATAGAAGAATTAAGAGATTGTGCCTATGTGACAAAAGAAAATCATCTGGGTGTATACAAGATGAAATAGCGCAATGCAATGTGAAGAAAGTGCAAAGACTGTTTGGCACAGACTGAAGAAATTTGGCCTAAAATCTAGAATTCCACGGAAAAAGCCACTTTTTTCCAAAAGGTTTCCACAATTTTGGCCACTATTGTAACTCAACCATTACAGGCCTTTTACACTGAACATTATCAGCTGCTATGATTCTATTGAACCTATTTTCCAAGATTGAAAGGATCCCAGACCTTGATTATACACTCTGCCTCTAAACAACGTCCTTCCTCCCTTCCTAAAAACTTTCCTTATTTCTACACCTCGTTGAAATTTTGTTTCTGCTTTTTCTTATGACTTAAAAAGTCTCCTTATTTTCCTTTGTGTACAGGCAGCCTAGTCATGCCAATAATAACAAATAAGCTAATATCACACATCTTACTGGTATCAGCGCAGTAGCTCCATTGCTTATCTTTATCATAATTCCTGGTTGTTGCACACCAAAATCCTCCCAATTTATTATCTTCTTTGATGCAAGAATGAAATGTATAGCCTTGGTACTTAAAGGGGAATACACAAGATTTCCCATGAGAATTACCTCCATATTCTAAACAGAAGAGGAAACATTAAAACATATGAATTGTCTTAGCAATATTTTATGTCACAAAACTTCAGATTCTAATTTCATATCAGTAAGACACATTCCTTGCTTTCCAGAAAGGTAAAAAGCCAATGCAATCAATGTATACTGAAGCCCCAGTATATGTCATTTTAGGTGCTGACTGTAAATGCTAGGAAGGCACCATGAAAAAAAACTTTTAGTAGTTTTATCAGTAATTATAATCAGGTGTGAAATGCTAACGGTTCAGATTGGTTTGCCCAAACCGGTAGCAATAAAAGCTACCAGTTTGGGTGAACTGATAGTAAAAAAAATGCTTCCAGTTCAAATGAACCGGTATTTCCAACGATCAACTGTGCCGCACGATTTATATTCGCTAGAAAGCAGGAAATCCTGCTTTCTAGCAAATCTAAATTTTGCAGCACAGCTGTTCCCCCCCTTCGCTGTTCTACTTACCTTAGGAAAGGCTTCTTAAGCCTCCTTTTTAAGTGCTGCATGGTAGTGCCTAGGGTGCGCATGTGCAAGAAGCACGTGTTTGGTGCACACCACGCATGTGTGCACACAGCGAACCTGTAGCAGACTTTGGAGCATTTCACCACTCATTATAATATATAGTTTATGAAGCTCACTGAAGGTGCACACAAACACTCTGCAATACCTGTCTTAATTCTATATTAGATTAGTCTCATATACTTCATAATGGGAATCAGTTAAATATTTCAGGACAGTTGTTATTTCTCCTAACCCTCTTGAATAATATATCCCAGAAATGTAAATATGTCAAACCTTCAGAGGTACAATACTTCCATTGACGAGATGTATCATAGTTTGCAGTTGTGGCACACCACAGGCCAAAGAAGCTACTACTTTTGATGCAAGAATAATAGGTTTTCCCATGGTAAATAAACGGAAAGATGCAGGGACGAGTGTCTAAAATTGTAAAAGAAGACAAGATCAAAACTGAAGAAACACCCTACAAAGCATTCATTTATTCCCTTGATTTGAAATCAGGAAACAAGCGTGCAACTGATTCAAACAGCATATAAATTTTCTAAATTAATAATCTCTGAAAATTAGTCTTTTGAAGCAAATATCACTGCCCCAAGTGAAATGAATCGACCCAAAATATTTGATGTATTTCCCTTACCTGTTGCAATGAGCAACTGAAAAAGAGTGGAGAACAAAAGGAAAGCTGTGATTGAGATCATTTTCTCTCTAAATGCAGTTGATAGCCCTGGAGAGTACCATGCTTTTATATGTTCTACAAAGGTATGTCAGAGGTTATCAGCTTCCAATGTCTATGTAACCATTAGGAATAGAATATGTGATTTGGCAGCTGCTGTGTTTTGTTTTTTTTTAATACAAGAGCATTTCCTCAGAAATGTATTCAAGGTGACCAATTTCCTCATTAGATACTAAATTGGTTTTTTTTTTCTCACCAGACATTCAATGCTGAAAATAAACAAGTAATACTGTTTCATTAAATTGAGTCAAAATCCAGATATTGCTGTAAAAGGGCCACTGCTTATTCAGCTTACAATATGTGTCTTGCTGTTGCATCAAAGGATTTAAATCAGATTCCACCCCCCAAAAATCTGGTACCCTCTAGATATGTTGGATTAAATTTCCATAGTTTGGCCCAAGATCTACAAAAGAAGCATAACTAGAAAGTTATGGTATCATTAGGAAAAGCTTAAACTCGTGTTTCTCAGCAGAAATAAGAAGAATCTGAATGTTAAGGAATTGGTTGTATATGATGGTAACTTACAAGGAGATGAAATTAGATTGTGGGTTTGGGAGCAGATGGATTTCAAAATTGGTAAAATGACAGAGAGATTATAGTCTTCTCCTTCCTTTGAACATGTTATCAGAATGTGTATAAAAGAGCTCACCATCTATTCTATCCATCATCTTGCTAATTTTGATTCTGTTTGTGGACATTGCTACTCACACGCAAATGATGAGGAGAGAAGACTAAATGGAAAAGACCTTTATGCTGGGAATAGTTGAAGGCAAAAGGAGGAAGGCACAGCAGAGTATGAGATGGTTAGTTATTGTCATTGATGCCGTGAACAAGGATTTGGGCAAATTTCGGAAGACAATAGAAAACAGCGGGGCCTGGTATGTCATAGTCCATGGGATAAAAAGAAGTCAGAAATAACTTAGTAACTGAATAAAAACAATCAAAAGTGCAAATAAAGATAGAGCTCACTGGAAGGGGGTTTCTTGGCAGACTTGGAGCCCACAAGGAAATCATACTAGGAAACCTCTAGAATGGAGGGAGGTTTTCCCCAAAGTAATTTCTTCACTACCTCAGAATGTTATAAAATGAAGAACAGTTTGTCTATGTAACCAATAACATTTTTCTATCAGCAGCATCAAGGTGCATCATGTGGTTGGTTGGTTTGTAGTTATAGAGCTGACTAAGACTGGAAATTCTGTAGTCTTCTTGGTCTCCTGAAAAGACTTTGGTGCTTTCTTGGCTGTTCAAGGCATGTTCAAAAGCCTCCACCAGCATCAATGTCCAAAAGTCTGTTTCAGAATTTTTACTACCACAGGTTATAATCAGAGGAAACCCATGATCTGCCTATTCTGACATTTGTAGTTATAAATGCATCAAAGCATTTGTCTATCTTTTTAAATGCTGTCATGGCAAACCCTGTGAAGTGCTAGTCTCTTACATTCTGATTCATAAGCCATGAAAATAAATATGCTTAACCCAAAAGAACAAGGAAAAATTGGAAAAGAATGCACTTGCCAGCAAAGCCTTAAATCAGTTTTAAAATACTCTTAGCTGATTGGGCAGCTTTCACCCAGTTTTAGCCGAGTTTATCATCTGTTTAATCTAAATTGTCCATAATCACAGATTGCCAGTAGACAATTCATCTTTAGGACAAAACTATAATTGCCAATTATTTTATACTGGTGTGTCTTTTTGTACATGTATATATATATTGGAAAACTTAAAAAAACTTAAAACATTAGAATGCACACCTATGCACAGACAATAAGTAGATTTAAAGGCAAAGTTCTTTTTTTGCATTTTCCTAGCTTTAATTCCTCAATCTCTGCAAAAACATCACTCTTGAAGCACTGCAGTAATGTAATGGCTAAAATATTAAAATGTCTGATCACAACTCAACAGAGCCAACTTTTTAACAACTGCAATTTTAATTTCCTTGAGCTATTCACTTAAGAAGTGGCAATTACTTGGCCAGCCTTATCTTCAAGCTAAGCAAGGTCAGGTCTAGTTTATGTTTGGGAAGGGGACCATCAGAAGATCAAAATGCTGTGTATTGGACTGTGAAATAAAATACCCAGACATTCACACCTAAAAAAGGCAATGACATTCAAGGGCATATGATATATTGTTGCCAAAGAAATTGTGTATATATCTTTGTATCCCATTTTGATTTTGAGGAATTCAGCATAGCCTACATACCTAGTTCTCCCATATCCCATTTTCTCCATAAGAGCAACCCTATGAAGTCAATGGGGCTTCAAGAGAGTGACTGGCCCAAAGACTCCTACCTGATTTTCATATCTAAGGGAGAACTAGAACTTACAGTCTCCTGGTTTCTAACTCAGCCCCATAGCCAGCTGAAATGCAGCCACTGAAAATAAGTAATTGTTCGACCCATGCAGCTATATGACATTAAATATTAGGAGCATTGGAAATGTAAAGGAAATTTGTTAAAAAGAAACACTGAAAACTGCAAGAGGAGATGATGACAAACTGCAGAGTGTAAGCTTAGAGCTTCTTGCCTATTTCAGTCAAGAAAAGGAAGGGGTGTATTTGTTCATGGTATTTGCAATCTGCATAAACTTCCCCATCTTGTCAATTTCTCAGGAAAGCTGTACAGTTTGCTTTCCATGTCCAAATAATGACCTTGCTTTTTCTTTGTTTGTTCGAGATGCCAAAAGTTCCTCATTTCATAACTACCCCTTGTGAAATGGGTTAGATAGTGCTTAACTTTTCAAATGTCACCCAGTGGTCTTCAGAGTGAGATGAAATTTAAACTTGGATTCCCTGATTGCAATACAGGTAGTTCTTGACTTATAACCATTCATCCGATGACTATTTGAAATTATCATGGCAATGATCAAAAGGACTTACAACCCCTGCAATGCAGTCCCATGGTGATGTGATCAAAATTTGGGTGCTTGGAGGCACAACACCTTTATGATGGAAAAAGCACTGCAACTCCCTACCAGCACTACTTTGGGAGCAAAGAATTGGAGGCACTTCATCTTTTAGGTCATCTTTTTTTCCATTTAAGCAACTTTAAGATGTATGTATTTCAACTCCCAGAATTTCCCAGTGAGGCTTGAAATCCACATCTTAACACAGGGGTCATCAACTCCTGGGCTGTGACCCACTTCCAGGCTGTGATCCATTCACAACCGGGCCATGTGAGTGGTGAGCCAGAATGCACATGTGCACAGCTCACCTTACTCACATGGCCTGATTCCTCCATCCACTGGGCCACTAAATTGCAAAGGTTAAGTACTGCGGTCTTAATGTTCCCAAAATGGAGAAACACTTTTTCTGACTAAATTTTACATAGTTCTTGTTTTCAAGAACTCAAACCATGTCACAGCAGCTTAGTTTTCAGTGAGATCCAGCTCCTCAGTTTTGTTATATTATAATAGTTCCTCACTATCACATCTTGTTGGTAACGTTCTTTAAGGATGAGGGAGACAAATGATGCAATGTAATAGATATTGTTTTCTTAATCCTATTTCTTTTGCTGTATTCTGCAGAAGCAACTGGCATTATCTTTTTGTATTGAGAATTTCACATGATTGTTGTACCTGTTATTAGCAAATTTGCTTCACTATGCTACTTCTCTTCTATTATATCCTTGTCCTTGTTATGGAAACCAAATTGTTGTTATGGGACAATAGGAGCAGTTGTATCTACAACCAGCCATATTGATACCAAAATGATATTACC
>JANHFM010041378.1:0-10102 GCA_032468115.1 Grayia smithii
CAGTCCTCGACTTATGACCACAATTGGGATCAGACTTTCACAGGACTACACCGATGATGTTACCTCGTTTGGTCATGAAATGTCTGCTAGAGCGCACCAAGGAACCCACAGACTAGAAATTTCCCACTGCTAAGCAACTTGGTTGTTAAGTGAGTCACACCCGATTTTATCTTTTTTTGCTATGGTTGTTAAGTGAATCAGGCAGTTGTTAAGCAAATCGAGCTTTCCCCCATTCACTTTGCTTGTCAGAAGCCAGCTGGGAAGGTTGCAAATAGCAGTCACATGACCTTGCTACCATCATAAACACATGCCAGGCACCAGGCGATCAATCACATGACCAAGGGAAACTACTGTAACAGTCGTAAGTGCGAGGACCAGCCCCAAATCACTTTTTTTCAAATAGTAACTTCAAATAGTCTGTAAAGAAACGGTTGAAAGGACTACTTGAACTGTTTTAAAAGCAAATTTTAATAGTTTAGTTTTGAAAGAGAAGACCGAGACGGAGACTTGCAAAGTTTACGTCCTTCCTGGGGGGGTCTGGGTGTGGAGAGCTTTTATCATCAGCACTATGACGATAAATTTTTAGGAAAGATTTGGATATTTGGGCCAAAAATGCAAAATGTTTGGTCTCAGCCCTTCCCACGGACTTTAAAAAAATAAAAATCAACATGAAGTCCTTCTTGTGTTGATCAGTCACACCAAAGGAACCGACACCACAACGGATGATTGCCCTGCGGGAACGGGAAAACGTGCAGCATTGTGTTCCCAGAATTGTCCAACCAGCATGTTAGGAATTCAACTCCCAGAATTCCCCATGCTGGCAGGGGAATGATGGGAATTGGAGTCCACACATTTTTCAAGTTGCTCGATTTAAAGCCACTGCATGCCAAGTTGTGTGGACCGCAAACAGTCACTGAAGGACTGACAAGTGGACAACTGGTTTAGGCAGTGTTGAGGTAGCACAAAATCTGTTTTTATTCCATTCTTCGGTCCCCAAAGGAATGCTAAATGAGAAGTCCTCAACTTACAAAGTTCATTTAATGACATCCAGCACTGCTTTAATACTCATTAAGGAATATCTCTCAGCAACCTGTGCTGATTCCAAGCTCATTAAAGCACTTCCATCTCAAACACCTGCTTTGACACTTATAAAAGCAGCTACATCTCAACAACCCAGCACCTGTCCCAAGCCCATTAAAGCAGCTATATCTTAACAATTCAGCATTAGTTTGCAGCTTGTTAAACAGCTACATCTTAACACCCAACACTGTTTAAATTCTCCTTAAAGTAACTATATCTCAACAAAATTTTCTGGCTCCAAGCTCATTAAAGCACCTACATCTCAACACCTGAGCACCAGATTGGAGCTCATTAAAACAGGTACTTCCGAACCCTGCATTGGTTCCAAGCCCATGAAAGCAGCTGCCTCTCTTGCTGGGACAATACTACCTCTCTGCATTCCACAGCATCTTTTCCAGTTTGCATTCAAAACCTTGCACTCTTAATAGATCTTCATACAATAAAGCACAACTTCTGCGCAAGAAGCTGGGGAGTTGAAGGTAACAAATTGGAAAGCAGAAAGCCAGAACAGGCTGATTCGTACTTTCCACACCTGGCAAGTCCAATTTCATTTGTGTAATCTGTCTGAAATAACAGGAGGTACTTTGCCGTCTATACAACGTGGTGCATGCCATGACGGTTGTATGAGGGCACAGCTGATATTTGCTAAAAAAAAAGAGGGTAACAAGTAAACTCACAGCTGGACTTGTCCTATCAGGAAATCGCTGGGAGATAGGAAGGATAAAGCCATTCTTATTTTCAACTCATACATTGTGTTCAACAGCACTGGCTTTTTGCAGCTCACAAAACCTTTTAATACAGATTTTTAATAAAATCTGTTGAGTCAGACATGGGACTATCAGATTCCTTATTTTGGACACAGTATAGATGCAGCTCTCCTCCTATACAACCTACAATTAAACGCAGAAGAAGGGACAAACAACAGTAGCACCCAACTGAAGCAAGCTTTTCAGAAACGAGGGGCACCCTAAGAAATATCTGAACAAACCAAGTAAGAAATACCAACAGACGAGAATATTTGTAGTAGGTGCTCTCCGAGCTGGCTGGTTTTCTCGGAGATGTTTCATGATCCAACTAGGGAACATCATCAGTGCTGGAAGGGAATGGTGTGTGCAGAGGAGGAAGAGGACTGTGGGATCCTTTGTTCCTCTCTGACTTCAGAGTTTGTTTTCTAACAGATGTTTTAGGAC
Source organism: Grayia smithii (assembly GCA_032468115.1). Lineage (NCBI taxonomy): Eukaryota > Metazoa > Chordata > Lepidosauria > Squamata > Grayiidae > Grayia > Grayia smithii. The sequence continues at coordinate 2,271 of JANHFM010041378.1, forward strand.
CCAACTGGGGAACATCATCAGTACTAGAACAGAAGAGAGTTTGCAGAGAAGAGGAGAGAGAGGAGAACAACTGTGGGGTCCTTGGTGGACTTTGGTCCTTTTTTAGGCATTCATTTTATGACCCAACTAGGGAACATCATCTGTACTAGAATGAAGCAGGCTTTGAGAAGGAGGACTGTGGGGTCCTTGGTGCTTCTCTTAACTTGGGCCTTTTTTCCCAAACATTTCACAACCCAACGAGGGATCATCATCAGTGCTAGAATGGAGTAGGGTTTGAGGAGGAGGACGATGATGACAACTGTTGGGTCCTTGGTGCTCTCTTGAGCTTGGATGTTTTCTTGCAGACGTTTCATGACCCAACTAGAGAACATCATCAGTGCTAGAAGGAATTGTATATAGAGAGAGCAAACCCTTTTTCCTTTAGTTGGGTTGTGAAACGTCTGCGAGAAAACCACCAAGCACAAGTGAGAAAGTTGGATGGAGTAGGTGTAAGACCGGAAGACCAGTTGAGGTTGACAATTTACTTTCACAGCCATCTCTGCTCTTAGGTCCAAGCAGTGCAAGGCACTGCAACTTTCCAACTCTGTTGTCAATTCAGCAAAAATCTTGCCACAACTTTGCTCCGCCTCTTTTTATCTGTCCGCATAGGTGCCGTTTGCAAACCAGAAACTCAACCCCTTCAAATCCTCCTCCCTTTCTTCTGCACAGGAAGACAAAGTAGCTGGTCGGGGAAATCAACGCATGCGACTCAATTGGGACACGGGAAATCCAACAAAAGGACCATGTCATCAGAAGCAAAATCTCCAGGCTAAGACTCTGGATTGAGTAGATGTGTGCATACCTTGGAGACATCCCCCTCCCTTGACCAGATTCCCAACACCCCATTATCCACAGCTTCAGACTGTTTATTCCAATCACCTCCACACCGAAAGTCACAGCTTGGCAATGCTGAATCCCACCCCGCACCTGGCTCGCAGCTCCCTCGACGATAACGTCAGGATCCAGAAGCCGATGGGCAGCACCTGTGCTTCTAAAGCTTCTTAAATATTAAATACTTTCCTTTTAGCCATATGTGATTTTGTTGAGAAAGACAAATGTCGGCGGGAGAGCCTGGGGATTCCTCGTCAGAGCTATCGTTGCCGAGCAAGATATTCCCAATGGGAAACGAGGAATCCGACAAGCCGTGCGCTGTCTCGTCAAGAATGCAGAGGAGCCTCAGGGGGCGAGACACCCTGCCCTCCTTTCTCACCAGGCTTCAAACACCAGGCACGGTCAACGTTGTGTCGAGTTTTGTTTCTAATTTTTTTTGTTAAAAAAACTATCAGTTTTAAGTCGAGAAAGATGAAGTCCGCCGGAAAAGCCCTTCGGGAACTTTTTGCGATCGTTTCCCGCGATCCTTAGAGCAGCGAGTCATCCGTGCAGCCGCCTTCCAATCCGTACCGGAACTCCTGCAGGTTGGAGACGCCGTAGAAGTGGACGAAGGCTGCTGCCACCACTAGGACGTGGAAGATCTGATGGGACTGGAACTGCAGAAAAGGCAAAAAAAAACAGTCTAGACGAGGAGAATCACAATGGCGAATACTGTGATTTTGCCGAAAGGTACCCACCTCCTGACTTTACCCTATCCTGCCTAATCCCCGGTGTGAAGTTCCGGTTGCGTGTGTAAGTTTTTGGGATCTGTGTCCTAAGATACCATGTTTTTTGGTTGCTGAGACCACTAAATGTTATCCTGTCTGCGGGATGGATGAGTTACCCGACCTGCTAAAAATGGGCAGAGTTTTGATTTATGTATGGGAAGTTCTTGACTTACCACAGTTCATTTAGTGACAGTTGAAAGTTACATCAATGAAAAAACAGACTTCTAACCATTTTTCACATGACTGTTGCCCCATGATCAATGTGATCAAAATTCTTACGCTTGGCAACTGACTCATACTAGTGTCCTGGGGTTCACATGGCGTTCATCCATTTTTGACACTTTCTGACCAGCAAAATGATATCCACTTAACAACCGTGTTCCTAACTTAACAACGGTAGTGATTCATATAACCACTCAAGTCATAAATGAGTCAAAAGTCACTTCAGAAATGTCTCATTAGTGACAGAAATGTCAAGCTCATTTGAGGTCGTAAGCCGAGGACGACCCATATTGATTGATTTTATTGATTACATGTAAACAACACACGCACATATTACAGGGGGTGACCATCTTGTCTTTTTGAAAAAGCCCATGCTCCCCTGCCTGCTTGGGTTCAATGTGACAGTAGAGGTAGTCCCCGACTTACGCCAAATCTGTTTGAAGTTTCACTGTACCATCAGAAATGGGTGAGAAGTTATGACAATGCGCCCCACAGTCACGTGACTGTGGTGGTGGCATTCAGCCATCGACTCATGTTTATGGCCATTTTCTGTCTCCCACCATTATTTCATTTCTGCTAAAAATTAGCGTTTACTTCTCATTTTGGGCTTTATGGGTTCGCTTAACAACAACGGCGTTCTTTTAACAATCTCAACCTCCCTTAAATGCTGCAAAATATAACAGATCATAAAACCAGGTTGGCCGGGAGAGCAATCTGCTCTATGACCAGCCTGACGGATGACTGGAATGGGAGGACTCTATTAAGGTTGTAACTCGAGGATGCCTGAAACAGTTTCTTGCACATAGAAAAAAACAAACAAACTATTTGATATCTCCCTGTGATCGCTTTAATGGTATACACTGAAACAGGGAGTCCTCGACTTACAACCGTTCATTTAGTGACCTTCAAGTTACAATGGCCCTGAAAAAAAGGGACTGAGGATCATTTTTCACACTTACAACGGCTGCAACACCCCCATGGTCACGCGATCCCAATTTAAACACTTGGCAACTGGCTCATATTTATGACGGTCGCAGTATTCCAGGGTTTACGTGATCCCCTTTTGCGACCTTCTGACAGGCAAAGTCAATGGGGAAGCCGGACTCGTTTAATGACCGTGTTAATGACTTAACAACTGCTGTGATTCCATGTCATAAAATGGGGCGAAACTTCAAAAGCATTTTGCTTAGCAGCAGAAATTGGGGGCTCCAATGTCGTCGTAAGTCGAGGACTCCCTGTATATTGTGGCTGGGATCTGTTCTGTTCTGATGCAAAAGGTTACTAACTTATTTAACTGCAGGGATTCCCTTAACAACCGCGGAAATGTTGTAAAACGGGACAAAAACTCACCGAACCAATTCTCACTTAAGGACATCCATTTGGGGGCTCCATTGTGGTTGTAAGACGAGGAATCCCTGTATTTTTTGACTGGGATTTTCTGCTGTTTGCGCCTCTGACCGGGGAGTGGGGGTGTCAGTTATTATTGTTTTTCACATGTAGAGCCATTTTTCAGAATTATGAGCAATTTTCACACTTATAACCATGTTTGTAATGAATGGGGCATCCACATTCTGATGCCCCATTCAAAGTTTACAATGGCACAGATACAAAAAGCCAGATTCACTTAACGACCTGGTCACTAACTGATCAACTGCAGGGATTGACTTAATCAATTCTTACTTAAGAAATCCATTATGGGCTCCATAATGGTGGAGGAGGAATGCCCATGTTGCTGGTTTTTTCAACTCATCTAGATGGGTCGAACTACAAGTCCCATCACTGTCTCCTCCACCCCTTGAAAATCCCTCCCCTCCCACAAAAGACTCACCCAGATGTCAAATTTGCCCGGGAAGAATCTTTCTGGAATACGAGCTGCGTAAAGTCCGGCTCCGGTAATGTACATCACAGCCATCAGGAAGAACCATCCCATCTGACCCACCGTGGTGGCTTTGGCAAAGCCCTCGGCGATGGTGAAGTGCATTGTGGGTACGACGCCGCTCAGGCCCAGCCCGAGGAAGACCCCTGAGAAGGAAAAGAGACTCCAGTCGGTATGCGAGGAAAGTATTCCTATCAAAGCTTAGCCTCAAATGTCGACTCTTCTGAAACATGTCGGTTGGGGGATTCTGGGAGTTGAAGTCCAGCCCTCTTAAAAGCATCCTGGCTGGGGAATTCTGGGAACTGAAGTCCTTCCCTCTTAAAGCATGATAGATTGGGGATTATGGGAGTTGAAGTCCTTCCCTCTTAAAGGATGCTGGCTGGGGGATTCTCGGAGTGGAAACAACGTCAATACCTGCTCGGGTCTGCCTGTGTTTGGGGGTGGCGAAGCGATCCCACTGGGCTACAATAATGGCAGATATGCCCAGGACGCAGACAATGGACAGATAGATGAGTCGTGGCTGGGGTGAGCAGTAGAAGGAGTAATAAAGCCACGGGACGAAACTTCCCATAATCAGCAGGGCGATTCCCGAGTAGTCCAACCTACGACGGGGAGAACCGGCTCAGTGTCATAAAAAAACAAAAACAAAAACAACAGGCTGTCCTCCCCTTATGACTGTTTGTTTAACGAACATGCAGGGTTACAACAGAACAGGAAGCCCCAGACTTACAACAGTCCCTTTAGTGACCGTTCAAAGGGGTTGGACTAGATGACCTACGATGTCCCTTTTCCAATTTTCAGTTATTTTGCCAGATTTCCTTAACAACCAAGGCAAGAAACATCAGAACAAAACTCACTTAACAAATTTTCAATTAAGAATATCCATTATTTTGGGGCACATTCTGGCTTAAGTTGAGGACTCTGTGTTTTTGGGCTGGGATTTTCATGCTTTTTGTACATCTCTGGCCCAGGGTGTCATCTCGACTTACAACAGTTCATTTAGTGACTGTTTGGCGTTACGATGGAGTTATGAACGTTTTTCACACTTATGAACATGGGCATGTGAGCAACGTTCAGATGCCCGGCAACTGACTCATATTTATGACAGTCGCAGTTCCTGGAGTCATGCAATCCCCATCTGTGACCTTTTGACAAGCAATAGGGAAGCCAATTTCACTTAACAACCGAATCAACGGTGGTGATTCACTTAATGATGGAAAGGTCACAAAACAGTATAAAATTCATTCCAGCAATGTCTCTTTTAGCAACAAAAAGTTTGAGCTCAATTGCGGTCCTAAGTCAAGGACTACCTGTATTGGAAAAAAAAGGAACTTGCCACTGGTGCTCAAACCTACGAGAGTCATGTGATCAAATCTCCAGCGCTGGGCGACTGGATCATATTTATGACGGTCGCAGCATCCCATAGACCCATGATCGTTGTTTTACGGTCTTCCCAGCTGGCTTCTGACCAGGGTGAGCCAGATACGCTTAACAACGAGGCAACTCACTTAATAACTTCAGAGATTTGCTAAATAACCGAGGCAAAAAAACCCAAAAAACCACCCATTTCATAACTGCCTTGCTTAACAATGGAAATACATTCCCACTTCTGGTTGTAAGTCAAGGACTGTCTGCATTAATCTGCAGGGTCTTGCACTTACGACCATCGCATCCTCCCTATTTGGCTGCTTGGCAACTGGCACATATTTACAGCCACACTTTGACTCAGGACCACCATCAAGCCCATGACTGATCTCACTAAGCAAGACAGCTGTTGAGTGAGCTTTGTTCCGTTTTACGACCTTTCTGCCCCACAGTCATTAAGTGAACCACTGCCGTTGTTCAATCTGTCATTAAGTGAATCTGGCTTCCCCGTTGACTCGGCTTGTCAGAAAGGGATCACGTGACTCCCGCCGATCATAAATACGAGTCGGTTGACAAGCATTCGAATTATGATCACATCACGGTCGTAAGTGTGAAAAACGGTCCTGTGCTGTTGACCACCTGGGGGATGCTGTGACCATCGTAACTACGAGTTGCTTGCCAAGCATCTGAGTCTGGATGACAGGGAGGCCGTTGGGTGACGTTCATAAATGTGAAACACAGTCCTGAGTTGCTTCCCCCCCCCCAAGAAGTGACGTTGTGACTTGGAACGGTTGCTAAGTGAACTGTCATAAGTCAAGGACTACCTCTGAACACAAAGGCACCCCTGAGAAGTGGGCCTAGGGAAGCCCATCTGGGCACACTCACTTGGAGAACGTCCTTGACACCTTCTCCGAATGACAGTAGACGGTGTGGAACAGCCAGGAGAAGCTGAGACATAGCACGGCGCCTAGGAAGAACATCCCAAAAACCACCTTCTCCTGCAGGGGCGCCAGGAAGTACATGTTGGGGCGCAGCATGGTCAGGACCCCAAGACACAGGAAGAGGACGAAGCCTATTGGGGAAGAAGAAACAGGGAGGGTTAGGGAGAGGTGACTTTGGGCCAAATCACCAGGAGGTGGTGAGTTCTACTTCCGCTGTGGGCATGAAAGCCAGCTGGGTGACTTTGGGCCTCTCTCTCTCTCTCTCTGTCAGCTGAACCCACCTCACAGGGCCGTTGTTGTGGGGAAAATGAGGAGGACAAAGGAGCAGTAAGGAGGTTCGCTGCCTTGAATCACTTACAAAATAATTAAGGGTGGATAAAACTCTAACGAAGAGACATATGTGCGAGGACCAGACCTAAGTCACGTTTTCAGCAGTGTCCTAAAATGAACGGTCATAAGTCGAGGACTGCTGACAAGGAGGAATAAACCGCTTGATGAAATAATCACCACAGCAATGAATGGGAAATCAAGGTGATTTCCTTCGGCCAGGAGCTGCTTAACACCGACGGACTCTGAAGCCGGTAATCCCTCCCTGCAGTGGGGTGCCGAGTCAGGCGCCCTGCGATCAGCCCAATGCCTTAATCCCCAAGGCTTTGCTCGGGGTGTGTGTGTGTGTGTGTGTGTGTTGTTTAATACGATAGTGTGTTACAAAAAAAGGAAGATAAACACAAAAGGACTCGATAAGGCACCTTTCGTTAGTGTTTCGTGTGAAATCCCACAACATGGCGCCCTTTTCTTAATTAAAGATAGTCCTCGGTTTATGACTGTAACAGGACATGCCTACTGAGGTTGTAAAAGTGTGACAGTCGTAAAGCAGGTCACCCACGCGACGGTGGCAAACTAGGTTGCCCCCGTGACTGACCCAATTTCATGATTTTGTAGTGGTCGTTAAGGGAACCATCTGTTCTCTATAGGTAGTCCTCCACTTACAATCACAATTGAACCCAACATTTCTGCTACTAAGTGAGAGAGTTATTCAGTTTTACAACCTTTCAAGCCATGGTCATTAAGTTAGTAACACGGTTGATAAGTGAACCTGAGTTGCCCAGCTGACGTTGCTCATCAGGTCGCAAAAGGGGATCATGTAACCCTAAGCTACTGTCGTGATTATGAATCAGTTGCCATGTATCTGAATGTTGACCACGTGACCATGGAAATGCTGTGATGGTCGCAAGTGTGAAAAACGGTCATAAGTCGCTTTTTCAGCGCCCTTGTAACGTTGAACAGTTGGTAAATGAACACTTGTAACTCAAGGATGACCCGTGTTCATTTAACAAGCGTCTGAAGTTACAACGGTAGGGCAAAACATGACTGCTGACCAATCCTCCACCTCGCAGTTACGACCGTCGCAACATCCTCATGGTGATCAAAATTCAGGGTCTACCTGCCATGGTTTTGGCCTCCCACCGTTACGTGCTCAATGCCTGCAATCTCCCAACAAGCAAAAACCAATGGGGACAGCAAGACTCGCTTAGCGACCACGATCTGCTTAACGAAGGTGGGAAAAAATAAAAATAAAAAATCCCCACAATTGGGATGCAGCCTCCAATCTAGACCAGAAAGGATCCCTTTCTCGTTTGTTCTTCAGACTGGGCGAAAAGGCCTTCGCCAGGGCACGATTCGAATTTGGGTCCCGGTCGGATTAAATTCCTTGATTTCGGGTGGGCGAAGGAAAGGATAAAGCACAGAGAGAGAGAGAGAGAGAGGGAGAGAGAGAGAGGAATGGAATTT
>JANHFM010041422.1:0-10101 GCA_032468115.1 Grayia smithii
TAATCTGCTAGTCACATCTTGTTACCTGTCTGAAACCTGGCTTGTAATCCCTTGGACTGATTTCTGGACTTGACTTTAGCGAACTCTTGTTGGACATTCTGTTTTGTTGATTAACTACTGAACTCTGGACCGGATTTTTGACAAACTCTTTTACCTTCTGTAAATAATTGCTTGCGTAGTAAAATCCTAATTGTGAAACGCTTGAGATACTAAATTCACTTGGCCGGCATTTCACATTTCGCTGCCAAAAGGCTTATCTGCCAGCAATTATAGAAAGCTTGAAAATTTAACCCTTACCAGTTGTGCCTGCTTGTGTGTCTGTTTGTGTTCTGGGAGAGGGGACAGAACAGAGGCTGTTGCAGCCGAAAATGGAGCTCGGGAGATCTTTTTCTCTGGCAGATCACTCGGGCCACCACAGGCGGCCCCGACACGAGTGACATTGAGCTGGCCACGTGCACCCTGGCCACACTCACTCTATCCCCCCCTTGAGCTCAAACATAATCCTGATGCGGCTCTCAATGATATCTAGTTTGATATCCCTGACCTATCGAGTTCTTCCCAAGAGCTTGGTATAGACAAATGTTGTTTATTAAAAATAACACTGCAGTATATAAACTCTCCCAAGGAAAGCGGCCTTTTGCAATTGTTGATAATTTTGTCAGTACTAAGGTGTTCAAGTGGTGGTCCAATTGTTTTGTGATTGCACCGAAGGCATCTATTACTAATGGTACTACCTTTGTTTCTTTTGCCAGTCATTCTATTTCTATATGCAGGTTTTTGTATGTTGTTATCTTCTCCAGTTCTTTCTCTTCTATTCAGTTCTCTCTGGGTTTTGCCATGTCCATTATGCAGGTTCTTTTTTGTCTTTCTTACCAACAATTGTTAAGTCGGTGGGGAGGGGGTTAAGTGGCAGGTGCTTGTCTGTTTGAATTCTAAATTCCCATTAGCTTCTTCATTTTCTATTTGTCTGTTTTATGATCCTACCAGTTCTTGTTTGTAGCATATTATACTTGATCTTCCATGTTGCTACCCTGTTTCCCACAAAATAAGACATCCCCTGTTAATAAGCCCAATCGGGCTTTTGAGCGCATAGCAATAAGGCCAAGCACTTATTTCAGGGTTCCAAAAAATATAAGACAGGGTCTTAATTTTGGGAAAATATGGTACTTTGTCATACTATTGCTTGTAGTTAGTCTGGGCAATGTTTTTGCAGCAACTCACTAGGTAGTCAGCTCTTTCTTCTGATTCTTTGCAAAGGTGACATTTTCTGTTTTTTCTGTCTTCTCAATTCTCACTTTGGATGCATTTCTTCTTAAAATTTGGTCTTGTGCATTATCTTTTCCATAGCTTGGGGTGGCTGTGCTATAGAAGGTTGAGTGGTTAGCCGCTTAGGTTGGGCATCTACTTAGTTCAAAGATGTTGTTATAAGCAGTGTGTTTCCTTTTTCTGGTGTTCTGGGTTGCTGTTTGTATTCATCTGAATAATGTTCTTACATAGCTCTCTTATGGGAGGTTGAGTTGTTACGTTGGTAATGGAGCACTTGGTTACTGTGGTTTGTTTTTCAATAGGTTTGCATATCTAATTTGCCATTGTATGCAAGCAGGAAGCAAACCGCATACTAAGGTTGTTAATTAGTTGAGTAGTGAAACATCTGCAAACAAACCACCAAACTCAAAGAGCACTAAGACCTCCACAATTAAAACTGTACATAATTTCTCAAATCAAGGCATTTTTTAAAGAAAGTCCATACTTCTCATATCTTGACTAAACATTGTTCAAGAGAGCAGATTTCAGTTTTGGTGGGAAAAAAATGCAAGCACTGATTAATCTGCAAACTAAATAAATATTTATTTTTTTAATCCTTAACTGATGAAATTCTGTTAAACAGATTCATTTTTTCTAAAACTGAAGCCTAATTTATGTTCAAAATGTTGCTATGGTATTGCTGTTTATGGCTGCTGTCATGCTGTATTATACCCTTCTCCAACCCATTACTGAGACAATCTTAAATTCACATAATGCTGGAAACGTAGAAGAAAAGAGAAGAAGAAGACAACCAACAGCAAAGCAGATCAACTCATTTACTAGGGCAGTGTTGGAAGACCTCAAAGTTAGAGATATATCAATGTTCTATCTGTGCTCAGGCTCGGGAGTCGGAGCCACAACATATCATTATGGGGAAAATCTATCTAAATGGTTAATAGGAGTCCAAAAGCTCAGTTTTTAAATGGTATTTTCCAGGGGTGAAATGCTACTGGTTCGGACCAATTCGGCTGAACTGCTAGCGATGGTGGCGCGTGGTTCAGAGAACCTGTAGCGGTGGCAGCTCAAGGCTCTGCCCACCCACCTGGACATCATTACTTCCTGGTTTTAACCAGGGAATAAGCTGTTTTTGACCCTCTGCACATGCACAGAAGGCTTTGCACATGCAGAGGGTCCAAGCACACACGTGACGCATACGGGCTCTTCCGAACTGATAGGAAAGGTAAATAGATTTCACCCCTGGTATTTTCCCTCTTATTCTATCACCATCCAAGGGCAGACACAAGATCTATAAAATCTATTTGGCCTTGTGATCTATTATCTTGGGATGAAGTCAAGGCACTAGAAATGACTAGGGACAGTTGCAGTAAAGGCAGGAGAGAAAGCAGCAGTAGCAGTAGCAAATTTTAGGCCAATATAATGTTCTGCCAACTCAAAGATGAGTGGATAAAAAAGCTATGCAACCATCCAGAGTTGAAAGGGAAAGAGTACTATGAGTGGACATACATATATGTTGCATTTGTTTTAAATCTATCTTTTTGTGAGATCATGTGTCTTCTGCTGCATTTTCCTTGCATTGCCTTAGAAGACAATACTGCTCTCTCAGTAGGGAAAGTTTCAAAATTAGGTTTAAGTATTTGATCATGAATTAAACTTTTTTCAACATTCTTAGACCAAGAATGTTAAGATCATAAATGTGGCTTAAATGTCCCTGTGGCCCTGGCCTAAGTATGAATTCACAGTGAAACACCTTTCTTAAATGACTAAAAGGGGAAACTAGCAGGCTTTCCCAAATATCAAGGACCCCAACTGGGCTCAGAGATTGCCCAGTTGTATCCTGAATGGGATGAAGGTTATCACCCAATAATGATTCAACATATTGTGGAATCACAATTATTGTGCGCATGGATAGTCTCTCCAAAATGGAGAAATACAGCGGCAAATAATTAAATCTTCTAATAGCAGGACATGAAGAATATTACTATTTCATTGTTACTAAATCTTATTTTAATCCTTGATTTATGTTCTAGTTATGATTTTTATGAGCAGTGGGCAATTATTTTTTTCAATGTTCACATATACTTCAAATTAGTATTGCATATCCTAAAAGGCATTTAGGAATTAATTTGACAGTTTATGATTTTGCTGTAATGTGTAACTATTATGTCATAGTCACTTAATTTATATATACATACATACATATATATGCATAAACTGAACTATATATATTTGGAACATGGATGGAAAAACTAATAAATTATGATGTTGATGTGTTTGTAATAGTGTCTAATCACCACAAGGTGGCTCTATAGTTCAACATTTTATCTTGTTTCATGCATAACAAACATAAGGTCTCAAAGATTTCTGGTGATTTTTATCTACAAACTATATAGTTTTCTTGCCAGTAATTTGGAACAGTGGTTGGTTGCTCCAGGTTCTGTCCGATTCTTTAGAGCCGGTAGTAAAACTGGCGGGAGGTCCTGCCCACCCAGCTGGACGTCATAATTGACAATCTGCGCATTCACAGAAGAGCGTGCGTGCCCTCCCGTTGCGAACTAGTAGTAAAGGTAAGTAGAACCCACCCCTGATTTGGAAGTGATGTGCCATTGTGATCTGCACTTCTTTCACAGCTTCATACACAACATGAAACTCTAGTCTACAGTCAAGTCTATTGTAGTATATCTTGAAAATATCCAGTCTAAGTATTAACTAGGCCTAGTCTCAGAAATACTCAGCCACATGTTTTATGATAAGAACTCAGACTAATAGTAGCCACTAAATTTGCTAATGCAGTAAAGTGGAAAACGAATAGGTGAGGCTAAAAAGGTAACTATTCAGACAAAGTAAACTGAAGATAGTATTTATCAGAGGTTTTTTTCAAGAGTTTTGTGGGTGTTTTCAAATAGATGGTTTGAACAAAAAGTGTGCAATAGCTATTGTCTTTCTTAGCAGCCTTTAGTAGAAGGCACAAAGATAGGAAAAGCCATATGAAAACACAGGGAGTTTACAAGAAATAATGTTTTCTAGTCACTCTTGAACTTTGTGAATTAATGAGACAGAGCAATGGTGTAATAAAAAATTCCTTGGAAAGCACTCTGTATGATATAGAGCCGTGATGACGAACCTATGGCATATGTGCCCGAAGTGGCACACACAGCCATCTCTCCAGGCATGCCAGCCGTCACCTGTTGCTCTTTCAGGTTCCGGCGCACACATGCGCTCCAGGGGTGGGTTCTACTTACCTTTACTACCGGTTCTCTTCGTGCCTAAAGCATGCTATCACACATGCGCATTTACTTTTTTCCAGGAAAAACCTCTAAACAAGCGCTCTGCGCATGCACAGAGCACTATTTTCGAAAGGTTTTACCCAAAAAATGTAAGTACGGGTGTGCGGGTGGGCCTGGGTTTGGGGCACGGAGAACCGGTTCAGTGACATCATAACATCACCGCTACCAGATCGCGCAAACTGGACCAAACCGGGAGCAACCCACCACTGATGAGCTCTAGCCAGCTGGTCTTCACACATGCAGGAGCGCCAGAAACTAGAAGAGTAGCTCCCTGCATGCATGCGCACCCAGGAATCTGAGCTTCTGGTTGCTGGTGCGCGCATGCGCATCAGCCAGCTGGTCTTCGTGTGCACCTGCGTGCCAGAAACCGGAAGACGAGGTGAAAGGCATGGACATGCATGCCAGGTTTCTTCCGGTTTCTGCTCTTCCGGTTTCTGACGCTGTCCCGTCAGACATCCGCTCCCGTTTCGGTACTTGGTGCCAAACAGGTTTGCCAACACTGATATAGAGCAACTTTTCTCAATGTGGTGTCTCCTAGTAATTTTGATAGATGGGATTTGGGGAAATGGGCCAAAAGATCAGGAAGACACAAGCTTGAGAAAAAGTAATTCAACTAAAGCTTCTGCCTGTTACCATTCTGTATATTCTTCAAGAACGTTCAGACTCCTGAAAAGTTCATCTTTCATCCATTCAGGTCTTTCAGCCTAAGTTCAACCCACAAGATGCTTTAGGAGTCATGGGTGTGCCATTTCAATAAGTAAAATGATCTCCCAATCTTTACCAAATTAAATTGGAGAAACTATTTGGATGCTTGTGCAAAGTTGTTGAGGAGGATGTCAAAGAATTGTTGCTGTCATCTTAACTTTCATTTTCCCAGAAGCAAATAATTGACTGCTATGAGAAATAGGATACTGATAAACTGTTGACTTGATCCAACTGGCAACATCCTGTTTATATATTTGGGCCATGAAGTTGTATCCTGTATGACTAATCAGGCATAATTTCATGGCACAAATGTATAATCTGGACATTGCTGGTTGGTTCAGATCAACAACTTTTTTATCAGTATGCTGTTTCATTTGAATTTAAGGTAAAAATAATTCAAATTTAAAATATAAATGCCAAACAATTGAAATAGATGAATCCATAAAATTATTAGTGAAATGAAGACAAACAGCAGCTATTGGAACACCTCTACTTTTGATGGAATGTCCTACATAAAGGCCTGTTTTCCTGTTATTTTACCTAGATTTTTCTGTATTTTAGTTTTTATTATGGATTTTCAAAGAAGAAAATGCCCCAAGAAGTGAAATGGCAAAACACTCAGCTGAACTGCCTTAAAAGCCTCCTTAAAAAATAGATTTTCAGTAAGTTAGCTTCTTCAGAATATGTCTGAATTATGTGTGGCACAAGTCTGCATTTTTGTATAAAGGTGAAATAATAGTTTAGCCACCACTGCCAGTTAATTTTTATATGCATGTTGTTTGTGCATATATCTTAATGCTACAAATCAGACTTGTATTTGAATATCTGGCTCATGATGACAGTTTACTATAATAGTAAACTTTAATGTCGATATTTTATTTATTTAATTATTTAATGGGGATGGAAATCATTTGATGCTGAGTATTTACAATTTATACATAATAGAAACTCCCAAGAGTAGAACACTGAATTAAAATGCCATCTTGGTTTTCAACAGCAGTATTATTTCTCCAATGAATAAGAACTGATTACTATTCCCATGTAAAGGTCCCAAGTGGTTTATTGGCCATGAGACAAGAGGCTTGCTAATAAGCAACACAGGCAAAAGTTTTTTTCATGTATCATGCAAACTGGCACTGAATAATACATCTTAATGGGTTGCACAGGTACCTGTTTCAGCAATGTAGTCAATCTAGTATGCTTCTATACTCATTGTTTTGTTTATATTTAGAAGTGTGTAACTGCAGTCAAAATCAGTCATCTTAATTATGTGGCTAAGCTAAAATTAGGTGTTCAAGAACAATCCTGATCATAAAAGTCTTATCATCACTAAAGAGATACATTTCTCATGGAAAGAAGAGGAAAGACAATTTGATGTCAACTGTGTATGAGGCTTGCTCATAGAGTATAAAAATATGCTTTGCATGATGTTTGCAAACCACTACTTGTCATACCTCTACTCTTGAAGATTCACTCTTAAGCTTCAGCTAAATGAAGATCTCAATATTTAATCATGCTATATAGAAGCAATGCACTTGGCATAAAAATGGAAGCCATATTATCATTAAAAATTAAAATTAATCAGTGATTTTGGTAAGTTCTGGGAAGTTTAGACTTATCATAAAGACAGGGACATAGTTCAATGTGAAATTTCACATTCAAGTCCTGCCACGTCCAAGAAAGATTAGAAAGGAGGGAAACCGTGTATAAAATGGAGAGTTGCTGTTATAATAAATTTCCCTTAAGCTTGTGTTCTCCATAATTGCCAGATTGTGGAATAAAGTCCAACATGGCTAAAGGATATCAGATTGGAGGAAAGTGGTAAAAGTACTATACCAAACAAACCACTGGTCTGATACAGAATAATATAGTTTTCTATGTACAGGTAGTCCTCGACTTACAGCTACAATTGACCCCAACATTTCTGTTGCTGAATTAAAGATTTGTTAAGTGAGTTTTGCCCCATTTTACAACTTTTTTTGCCACAGTTGTTTAAAGGTGTTAAGTTAGTAACGATTGTTAAATGAATCTAGCTTCTCCATTGACTTTGCTTGTCAGAAGGTCACAGAAGGTGATCACGTGACCCCAGGACACTGCAACCATCATAAATATGAACCAATTGCCAAGCCTTTGAATTTTGATCATGTGACCATGGGGATATTACAATGCCAGAAGTTTGAAAATGGTCATAAGTCACTTTTTTCAATCCTGTCATAATTTCAAACAGTCACTAAATGAACTCTTGTAAGTCAGGGACTACCTGTACTATGTTATAGTGCTTCTGGTCAATATATATGTATGTAGAGACTTGTATGTATGAATGATGATACACACACACACACACACATATACAGACAGATATATGTTCCCACACCAACAAAAAGACATATAATGTATACCAACTATAAGTTTAAATTAAAAAGTGTAGTTGTGTATGACAAGTTTTTTAAGGCCTCTTCTACAATCAGTCTAACACATTTCAAATCCTGTGGAGTTAATAATATTGAAGAATACTTTTTATATTCAGTTAGGAATTAATGGATTCTGGCAACTAGTAAGAGCATTTAAGTTGTTCTCTGGTTTATTTCAAATACCACCTGCAATTTAACCTGCAAATTAACACTAAGTTGATTTCACAGATTCTTGTGATGTAAGTAATAGGTGAGCAGTTAAATGTGTGCTTTTAATGTTCTTAAAAGTATAAGAAACAAGACCTTTCAGAAAACTATTTTCAGATATGTAAATATAAGCCTGAGAAAACTTGTAGTTATGTCACATTGAGGGCCAATGTGTTATTCTATTTATTTAGAGACTCTGATATGTAGAAACAAATGCACATGTACAACTTTTACTGTTTACTGCCTAATCCAGAAGTTCTACTCATACACTGCAAATATCAAGCCCTCTTAATGACCAGCCTATCCTGCTAAGTTTGAGTTCCGTAAGAACAGGCCAAAGCTCACTTTTCTTTATGTCCCAAGGATTACAGTTCCCAAGCATGTTTATAACTTCCAGAAGATTTGACCAGTCCATCAAGGTTTGGCCAGCTCCACTCTGCGAATTATTATTTCACACTGTCAAGTCATATGTTGAATATCTGTTTATGAAATAAATGGAAGTAGCACAATATTTTGTTTTTATTTGTTCACACAACTTCTTTATAAGTTCTAGGACCAACACGTAGCTTATCAGATAACATTTAGTGACAAAGAGAATGCAAACGTTCTGAAAATCTGAAAGGGTGTGCGTGTACGTTTGTTTACAGAACTACCCTGTTTCCCCCAAAATAAGACATCCCCTGATAATAAGCCCTATCGGGCTTTTGAGCCCATGGCAATAAGGCCAAGCGCTTATTTCGGGGTTAAAAAAAATAGAAGACAGGGTCTTGTTTGACAGCTGAGGTAATTTGGAGTTGTAGAATTCAATATTGTTATATGCTGATATATTAACATACATTTGGACAACACATTCATGATTATTGAAATAAAGTTTATTCCACCAAATTTTCAAGGATTGCCATTACACAATAGATGGGATCACACAGACTAGATACATGCAGTACCGACTCAAATATGGATGGCATGGTTTATTTTGTATGAGCACATAGCTCTGATTCTTTCAACAGAAAGAGGGAAAGTGATGGGATATGTAATGGCTGCCTGCCCAAAGTAATGCTATACATGGGAATGAATTCGACTGAATCACTTTTCAAATAAGGCAAAGGCACACTGTGGGCTCTTATGTTAGTTAAATGTTATTCAGCTAATTTTGAATTCTCTGGATGGTTTAGTCTCCATTCTGTCTCATGGACAATATCAATAGGACTTTGTTCTCATGAACTTAAATTATTTGCATGTTTATAATTATTATTCTACTAGCAGGATACCTGTGCTTCATTACGAAACTATGTGATAGGGTTTGATAAATTGACAGTTAAAGTTTGAAAATTAATGAGTAGTTATGATCAATCAGCCTGTCCTCTCCCCTTCTCTCCCTCAGCCTTGCCCCACAGAAGCCTCCCCTATCCTCTCCCCTTCTCTCCCTCAGCCTTGCCCCACAGAAACGTCTCCTATTCTATCCCCTTCTCTCCCTCAGGCTTTCTAGCTCCTTCTCTCCCTCAGGCTTGCCCCACAGAAGCCTGAGAGAGTTATCCCTATGCTATCCTGTAGTTTCCAGAGTTATTTTCAATTTGGGAGGGAGGAGTAGAATGTCTAACTAATTAGCATCAGAACGTGTAATAAAGAAAATACTAATGCTCTGAAGGTCATTTTGAAAAATCCTTTCTTAGTGAGCACCTAGAAGCTAGGAGGAACATACGTAGCATATTTCAAGTTTATAGGCTTTACGGTTCTGGAGATTTTGTGATTACGGCGTGAGTGGTTTTCACTTTTAGATATATATAGATTGGCCTCCTTTTAGAGTATGTTTAGCTAAACAATATGAGACTCTAATACAGCTAGTCCTCAATTTACAATCACAATTGAGCCCCAGATTTATGTTGTTAAGTGAAACATTTGTTAAGTGAGTTTTGCCTCATTTAACAACTTTTCTTGATGCAATTGTTAAGTGAATCAGTGCAGTTGTTAAATTGGTAACATGGTTGTTAAGTGAATCTGGTTTCCCTATTGACTGCTTGTGAGAAGGTCGCAAAAGGGGATCACATGACTCTGGAATGCCACAGCTGTCACAAATATGAACTAGTTGCCAAGCATCTGAATTTTTTTTTTTATTTAAAAAGTTTTATAACAATTACATTTTAAATCATATAAAAAAAAAATCAATCCAAAAAAATCACTTCCTATTACCCCCACCCCCCCATTTGACTTCACAGAACAAATCACCCTTT
>JANHFM010041455.1:0-10100 GCA_032468115.1 Grayia smithii
CCAAGACTTGTGTGTGTGTTTGTGCGCGCATGCGCATGCGCGCGTGCGAATACATACTGCGAAAACTCCTGATGATCCATTTTGTTTGACTTTTTTTTCCAATACAGAATCCAAAACTGATAGAGGACTCATGAAAACAAACACAATACTGAAGGTTTACTCAGATTGTGCAATGCCCTTAAAAGTTTTTAGCTACAGTCTTATTATTTCATCTTTTGCTTTGTGGAGAAGTATTTCTGCACCTGTTTTTAACTCTCTTGGATCACACAGAAGTTCTGGTGACCAGAAGAACATGTCCATATAGTTTTCTTGGCAGCACTGCGGGACTAATTTACTGTTGCCTTCTTGAAAAATTATTGCTTTAACCTTCCCAGCCTACCGCTCTAGGGTTTCCTGCTTATAGAAGAAGAATGGAGTTCAGCACCAAGAAGGAAGGTCAGTTGTTTATTTTGTGAATTGCCAGGTTACAAATTGTGGAAAAAGTAGAATAACACTGCAGTAAAAAAAAAAACTACTTTTATGTAGAAAATTGAATTCCCTGTAAAATATACTGTGATTGTTGTCAATTGTGTAGGCCTTGTGTCAGTTGGTTGCTGTTGTGATAGTTCTTAGAATAGCTCCCCCTTCCAGGAACCAGGCAAACAGAGAACTAGGAAATGTTTTCCAATCCAACCATTAATTTCAAAGGGACAACAAAGGATTCTTCCAATTGTTGGCTTAATGGTGTGTTTTGATGACTAGCATTAGGGAAAATTTGTCATTAAGCCTTGTATTCATGCAGTGAAAAATAGAAGAAAGATTCTCATGATTCATTCATTAATTAATGAATGGAGAATGGAAGAAAGCCTTGATATAATCAAAGAGGGAAAGATATCACTGAATCGTCCCTGCCACTGATCTAAGTTTTCCAATCTAGTGATGGTTAATAAAGAATGGAGCTAAGAAAGAGTGGTTTGTGCTTGTGTGACATTTTGACATGCATGGAGAAATTATCATTATCAATATCCTCCTCATCAACTTTTACATCCATCCAAATATTAACCAGGTTACATCCTGCTAGCCTTTGGAAATTAACAAGGGTCGATTAAATACTCCTGCCATCTGGACATTTTAATATTACTCTGAGCATTTTGATCGGTGGAATGAAAGCATGTCTGCCACCAACACTACTCCCTCCTTGTTATCTACAACAATGTTGTGGCTCTTCAGCATTTTTGTGGAATCTATAACAATAGAACCTATGAATGGATTTAAATAAGTATCCAAAAGTGAACTAATAAATTGAGTTTAAAAAATACTTACATATAGAGCCTTCGGTAATTTTTTTTAGAAGTTCCCCCCCCCCCTTGGGAATAATAATTGCAAGAATTGTGTATCCCTAGTTTAATGAAAAGAAGGCTTAAGGGTGACATGATAGCAGTGTTCCAATATATAAAGGGCTGCCACAGAGAAGATGGGTATCAGCCTATTTTCCAAGGCACCCGAAGGCAGGACAAGAAATAGTGGATGGAAAGTAATCAAGGAGAGAACCAACCTAGAACTAAGGAGAAATTTCCTGACAGCTACAATCAATGGAACAACTTGTCTCCAGAAGTTGTGGATGCTCCCACTTTGGAGGTGTTTAAGAAAAGATTGGATAACCATTTGTCTGAAATGATGTAGGGTTTCCTGCTTGAGCAGGGGGGTGGACTAGAAGACCTCCAAGGTCCCTTCCAACTCTGTTATTCTTTTATTCTGATAATTGTACCCATTTTCAACAAATCTTTAGTTCCTAAATTTGATGACTTTTCGTTTCTGTATCGGACTATACATTTTTAGGAAAAAAAACCCAACCCTTTGCATAATTCATTAATCCTTTTAAAAGAGTCACAAATTTGGCATATATGATAACCTTCTCAGTAGTACACAATTAAGGAATTGCAGCTGTTTTATAATGCAAATAGTGAAAAAAAAACAAACTGCAAACCAGGAGGCTTGCATTTTTTTCCCCATGTTTCTCTTTCTTTGTTCTTTTGACTATTGGTCTTTTTTCCACAACATTTCAACTCTTACTATGAGCTATAGACAGCAGTAAGAAAATTAAAGCAAAATTTAGTAATCAACTTAAAGCAAATTTAGGTGGTTGCTATGCAGACATAAAGCAATAATTTTATAAAAAGTAGAAAAGTTTATTTTGTTAATAAATCGTTATATTAGATTACCTTTAGATTAACTAACTGCAAATAGTATGTTTTGCAGATCAGTTATCCGTATGTAATATCATACCATGATTTAATACAGAAGGAAAATTAATGAAGACAAATTATGAGAAATTCATGGCAAAAATAAATCCAATACTGTATCAAAGTTTGCTCATATCATGGAAATGTAGTAAATTGTTACAAGTTCATGATATTATTTATTATGCGTAAAAATGGAGTGTGATAGACTGCAATATCAGAAAATACTTACACTTTAATTAGACTTGCAATGATTTACCAGTCTAAATTGAGTTTTAACACCCAATATTTCCTACTTTTTAAAACATTTATATGGATATTTGTGCACAATTATTCTTGCAACAGAGTGATTTAACATTATGTAACATGAGTTATATTCAGTGTTGGCTCTTAAAAACATTTTCATTAAAAATATAATGTATTGCTAGTTAGTAATACAAAATTACCAACTCTGTTAACTCCCAATTAGAGAGCCATTTTGGTCTAGCACAAAGGTCTCCAAACTTGGCAACTTTGGACTTCAATTTCCAGAATTCCTCAGCCAGTCATGCTGGCTAGAGAATTCTGGGAATTGAAGTCCGCAAGTCTTAAACTTGCCAAGTGTGGAGACCCTGGGTCTGGCAGTTAAGGTACCAAATTAGAAACCAGGAGACCAGGGGTGGGTTCTACTTACCTTTAGTATCGGTTCTCTTCCTGCATGCGCTTTGCGTGTGATTGGCGCGTGCACGCTTGCTTTGCTTGCACACGTGCCAAATGCATGCTCCGCACATGTGCACTTTTTTTCCAGAAAAAACCCTCGAAAAAGCGCTCTGCGGATGCGCAGAGCACTTGTTTCGAGTTTTTTTCCGGAAAACTGTAAGTACGGGCTTGCAGGTGGGCCTGGCTCCTGACCGCGGAGAACCGGTTCAGTGATGTCACAATGTCACCGCTACCGGATCGCGCGAACTGGGCTGAACTGGGAGCAACCCACCACTGCAGGAAACTATGAGTAAAGCAGGAGATCATGAGTTCTAGTCTAGCTTTTGGCACAGGGTGGCCTTGGATCATTCCTTTTCTCTCTCAACCCCAGGAAGGAGGTATTGGCAAATCACTTCTGAAATCTTGCCAAGAAAATTACAAAGACTGGACCAGACAGTTCCCAGAGTCTAAAACTAACTTGGATGAATAAACACACATATCTCCCAAATGCTGAGGGCAAGTAAGAAGAGGTAAAGCTAACACAACCACACACAACTAATTAGTTAACACAACTAATATTACTTTCTTGTAAAGTTAAATTAATGGAATCTTGCAAGTCTGAAAGTACAAATCTCCACCATCCTTTACAACCTAAGAAATTAGAATGAGTCTTTTTTGATCCTCTTAGTTTTCCCACTCTCCAACTGCAGATTGCTGTCTCTTATTTAACCCTTCTCTAGGCAGCCTCTCTGGCCCTAGTCTCAGGATCACTCCCACATATATTACAATAATGCTTCTGCTCACAACCACTGCTTCCTTTCTCCCACTCCAGGAGCACTCAAAAATAGCTGCTTTAAGCTTATAATATCATATTATAGTGTATTTATAATCTGTAGGTTATCCCAAGGTCTCCAAAGTATTTCTCAAGTTGAGCCTGTTTAATAGAATGTAGTCTTCTCAGATTCAATGGGGCTTAGCTTCAAGTACTTTTGTTACAAGACTACATTCATTCATGGAAACAAAATATTTTGCTCTGGAAAAGAAAAGAACAAAACAATATGGGTGTGTACATGTGCATTCTATGGTTATATCTCAAGAGCATGTAAATTAGTCCACAATTTATTTCACACCATTATTTTATCAGAACCTGAATCCTGGGGATGATGAGAAGAATAATCCAAATAGGCTCCCTTTTTTGCCATCATGGAAGGATGTAAAATCTTCAATCATTTGAGTGTTCAAAATTTTGTGCATAATTGTACTATTGTTCTATGCAACAACTACAGTAGTATTCAGCCAGTAGATGGCAGTGTTTACAAGTTTGGATCTATGGTATATGCTCTATGTTCTTTTGTTCTAAGCAGAGTTTCCTGTTACAGTTTAAAAATCAGTTGAACAGTAAAGCACATGGTGACTGTACTCTTTGTTCGTCTGTGATGGTGCTATATATAAACAGATTTTTTTAACAATTAAGTATGTGTTGATCATGCTATTTATTTTGGGGGGAAAGTGTTGTCTAAATTTGCTAACAGCTGGTTCCTGGATAATAAAGGCTAGAGAAATATTTTTCAAACTGGGCAACTTTAAGATGTGAGGATTGAGAGTTGAAGCCCAGTTTGAAAACACCGAAGCAAGCAGAATAATGGGGAATGGGAGGAACAGCATTTCACACAGATAGATGGCTTCCCAGAAGGGCAGATTGCTTCTTCTGCTCAAGTTTCCAAGTAATATGGGACAGTGACAGCTACTGGTCTGATACCATAATGTATTTTGAGCAGGGCTCTGCTGCTTCCTCTTTTCCATTCTAAGCCTGCTGCCTGTATCTTCCACCAAAGACTAAGTGGAAAGCCAACCTGTCCTTTGCAGGGGTCCTATGTCTGTCCACAGCCAGCTCTTGAACATAGACTGGGAAAGAGAGTAAATCACTGCCTTCCTCTGCTTAGGACATAGCCAAAAAATAACTATTAGACCATACAAATCAGGCTGAGTTGATTACATAAACATTCATGTTCCCTGAGTAAGCAAATTGCAGAAAAGGAGTAAGAAATAATCTGCAAAAGAAATTAAAGGCATGAGATTAGAGAAAGAAATATATCTAAACCTAGTTTGGATCAATATTGTTTACTACAGCTCTCCATACATTTAAATGCTTCTAAACCATCCTGGCCTCCATCCCTTTTGTGCACTAATTGGTTCAGTGTTGTTTGATGTTTTCCTTTTTTAAATAAACTTCCCAGCTCTTTATCATGATCCCATCAGCTCTTTCCAACCATGACTTTCTTGCTTCTTTCTTCCATTCACTCTTTCTTTTTGAAATTTCATCCATTTATTTTATAAGAATAATTCAACCAGCATAATTCTTTCATACTTTTCATTCGCAACCTCGTTCCTTAGTACCCCTTCAATCACTAACACATTCCCACTGCATTCTGCTTACTTTTCTGTTTCACTCATTATGTTTACATTTACTACTGCATTAATAAAGAAGGCAGAAACACATTCTTACACTCTAAAAGAATTTCCTATTTTCCTTTCTTGCAACATGATTTCTCACAATATATGCATTCTTACCTTTAAACTAACAATTTCACATTTTATGATTTCTGCATCCCTTTCCCTGTATTTAATATACCTTCTACAAAGAACCACAAATTCATTTATTTGCTCCAGTTCTTCACCCTACATAGATGTTCACCCCTTTTCTCCATCAAACCTTGGTCTTTGGTGCTTAAATTTTCAGATCCATGCTCCTCATTGCATCCATCAGTGTAACATTTTCTGCAAATCATTTGGGTTCTCAGTCAACAATATAGTATCCTCAGCATGTAAAAGTGCATGGTACATTCATTCCTCAACCAGCACACCTCTACTGGTAGCACCATCATTCCTTAAACAGGTATCTAGAAATTCTATTTTTAAAAAAGGTATGAATGAAATTTAAAATTATACAATTTGTAACGTTATGCATATTAGCCCAAATCCATCCACCGTAGGATGAAGGCCTCTTCATTGAAGGCTATGGACTGCAGGCTACCATACTGCTCCAGTGCAGGTTAGTAACTTCCAACTTCCCAGTCTAGAGCTGAGATAGAGTAGCTGGTACAAAGAGCCTAAGAGAAGACTGTAACCAGTGGTGGGATTCAGCCAGTTTGCACCACTTCGGGAGAACCAGTTGTTAAGTTTCTGAGCAGTTTGGCAAACTGGTTGTTGGAAGAAATCATTAGGGCAAAGAACCGGTTGTTAAATTACTTGAATCCACCACTGACTGTAACCTAGGACTCCTAGTCATAGTTCTATATTTAAGTATTACACCATACTGATGTTGACTCTTAGCAAGATCTCTCCAAGGTGATCTCTTCTCAGTCTTTCAGTTCTTTCAACAGTGCATCCAACATTGCTGTAACTGAGTCCATCCACTTCCTGCTGATCATCATCTTTTTTCTTCCACCTTTCCCAGCATTGTAGACCTCTCTGAAGAACGAGGTCTTCACATGATACACCTAACATATGATCATTGGACATTGGTCATTTATGCGGTAAGTGATAATGTTGGTTTGATTTTCTCTCTGGTCTATTGTTTTTTTGGCTATCTATGGGTTCTAGGGAGTCTTCTCAAAACCCAATTATTTTTTATTTATATATGGATTATTGTTCGTAATGTTTGTCGTGCTTATTTGCAGGGTCCACTGGTTTCTATTGAGCTGGCCTAGTTCACAGAGTGAAGCCATCAATACATAATGGTTTGAGGGGTCCTCGGTGCTCTCTGAGGTTGCTTGTATTCTTGTAGATGTTTCATTACCCTAACTAGGTAACATACTCAGTGCTAGTAAGGAGTGCTGTTTGCTGTCAGTTTATATTCTGGTGTCTTTCCTGTCTGCGTGGGTGGGAGCAGTCTTAGAGATTCTTCTGTTGAGCTGTTTACTAATGGCTCTTTGGCAGTTTCTTGATTGGAGTAATTGCTTACTTGATTGTTGGTCTGAAGTTAACCTTGGAGTTAGTCTATGCTGATCTGAGTGCTGATTACTGTTAGAGAGATGCTGGAGACTCTTTTGGGCAGGTTGATTGTCTCTTTTGCATAGCCTATAGATGTTGTTAATGTCTGTGTGTCTCTTAATAGCTGATTTGTCAGAGTGCCAGGCTTCTAGAAATCCCCTGGCATTTTTGGACTTGGCCTGGTCTAGGATTATTACATTTTCCCAATTGAAACTACACTTAAATCTGTCTATATGTTGTGAAATTAACGAATTTTCATCATGTCTTCTGATTGCCAGTTGGTGTTTATGGATGCATTCTGCCAGTCTTCTGCTTGTCCTATATAGTAGTTGTTGCAGTTCTTACAATGTATATTGTATTGTTGATTATTCCTATTTTTTCTTCTGGGGTTGCTGGGTTTTCCATGAAGATATCAGTATATAAACTGACAGCAAACGGTACTCCTTACTAGCACTGATGATGTTACCTAGTCAGTGTAATGAAACGTTTGCAAGAAAACAAGCAAGCTCAGAGATCACCAAGGACCCCTCATTTCAACACTGAGCTATAAATATTCCCCTTTATTGGTACATAATAGTTTACTTTCTCTTTTGTGCTGTTGTTTGTTTTGTTTTGTTTTTGTAGTCTTTCAAAGTATTTCTTTCCTGGGGTAGGGTTGGGAGAGGTTGTTTGCTTGTTTGTATTTTTTTTCTATCCCTTTCTATAAAACTTGTTAAGATTTTTAGTGGAAAAATTTGATTAGATTTGGCTGAATCCCAAAGCTTGGGCACGTATTTCAACTTCAAACTTGTCATTTGGTTTTAATTTTGTTGTAACTGTATTTTTTTATATGATTTTATGAATTTTCTTTGTAAGCCACCCAGAGTCACTTAGATAATGAGATGAGTGGTGCCTAAATTTGATAAATAAAATAAACTTGATTCCAGGGCTCTAGCAAGTAAAGTAGGTTTTCTTCTCAAGTAACCATACATGTTGGGGATTGTAAGTGGATTCCTTACTTAATACAGTGGTTTGAAGCCGTGCAGAAAGTCAGATATTTTATCTTGCACTAATCCCAAACCGAGTTATATTTGTCCATAAAATGTCAAAGTGGGGCAAAGTTTCCCAAAGTATTTTGTAGGCTGTTTATATTTACTAGGTTTGCAAATATCCCACCATGTGTAGCAGTAGGATTTTTTAAGGGTCTTGGAGAATATCATGAGACAAATTAGCTCAATATCATGAGCTAATTTTCAGGTGTGTTTTTGGCCCACATAACTAGCAATATGCCGTTTGCAATTGATTCAGTCTTCTGTTCAGTAAAGTCTATTTGTAGCCTCACCCCCAACTAATTCCTCAGTCTTTCTGAGCTACAGCACACCTGGCACTTTACTGTCTGTCTTCAGCTCACAACCATCATCCAAATGAGATGAGATGATAGACAGACAGACAGACAGACAGATAGATATAAATGAGAGAGAGGTTGGGAGAAAGAGAGAGAGAGAGAGAGAGACAGAACACCTCTATTGCTGGTTTTTATGTCAAGTCTCTTTGTATCTAGCTTGACTTCCTATGGCCACTTGAGAGTTTGTTCCAAAGAAGTCTAAGGTTGTTCCACTTCAGATGGAACATAGCTGAAATTTGGCCAAAAAAACCCAAAAAACCATATCAGCTTGTTTGTTCACAACTCAAAAATTCAGTGACTTGTCGGGTTGTGGGGAGAGAATGATGACTACTATAAAAATGCTGGCTTCCTTGTCCTAAGGAAGGAGATTATTATAGACATTGTCTTAGAAAGAAGCTTTCTGAAAATGGTTCATGTCTAATCTTACTTCTTTATTTCTTATTTTTGAAAGGGAAAAGAGATGAAGCTTGACAAATAGGCAAAGTACAATGTAAACCTGCAAATACTGCATGAAATAAAGATTTATTTGGAAGTTATGAGAGGCAAAAAATTTTTTAACAACCCTCAATAACAATAATGTGTAGCATGATTAATGTTATGCTGTCTTCAATTGATCATGATTTCAATTTATTATCTCAAAGGGAAACTAATATTTTGCCAATGTATACGAGAAGAAAATGAAGAGAAATTGACTTGTCCTTTGATGTGTTGATGGAATGTAGCTATCACAGATCAATATGAGTTTGTGGAGGATTATTTCACTGAAAATATTAAATCACAGATTGGCATTTTTAGGGCTTATTGTAGTACGCGAAACTATTTTGGCTTGGATTTAAATACTGGAATTTTCAGGGTTCTTTACCTGGTAGCTTTAAAAAGAGTAAAATAAAATACTGTTCACTCCTGCTGGTTACAAAAAAGAATATTATACATATTAGCTAAATAGCAATCAACAGATGTGAGAAGCAGCCATGAGGAGGAAGAACCATATCAAACACAGTAAGAGAATTGTATCTTTGGTGGAATAATATCTCTTTTCCAGTTCCCTCCTGTAGGCCATCTTTTATTGTGCATGACGGAGTTACAATTTTAGTTTTTCATTGCATCTTAATATGTCATGCATACACTCAGAGGGAACTGACCTCTGATTATTTAAACCAGGGATAGAAATCCTGAATTCTTGAATTTTCTATTTGGACTTTTAATTCTACTATCTTAATTTAGCAGGGCTAATTGGCTGGATGATGGGATTTGAGGTCCAACATCTAGAGGATTACAATTTTCCTAGCCCTGCTTTTTATTGAAATATATATTTTTATAAAAATATATTTTCTATAGAAATACCTCAACTATGATAAATGCTTTTGACTGCTGGAAGACGGTTCCTGAAGTAAGTAACAAATCAAATCAGGATAAATTTATTTTGTCCTGAAACTGAAATTGGTAAATATACAGGTAGTCCAGTGGTGAAATCCAATTTTTTTTTACTACCGGTTCTGTGGGCGTGGCTTGGTAGACATGGTATGGCTTGGTGGGCATGGCGGGGAAGGATACTGCAAATTCTCCATTCCTACCCCACTCCAGGGGAAGAATACTGGAAAATCCCCATTCCCTCCCCAATCCTGGGGGAAGGATACTGCAAAATCCCCATTTCCTCCACACTCCTGGGGGAAGGATACTGCAAAATCCCCATTTCCTCCACACTCCTGGGGGAAGGATATTGTAAAAATCTCCATTTCCACCCCACTCTGGGGCCAGCCAGAGGTGGTATTTGCTGGTTCTCCAAACCACTCAAAATTTCTGTTACTGGTTCTCCAAACTGCTCA
>JANHFM010041463.1:0-10099 GCA_032468115.1 Grayia smithii
ATTTTAAATTAATTTTAAAGTTCATACATGTTTCTTTTTAACCTTTGTAAGCCACCCCAAGTCCTTCGGGAGAAGGGCGGCATATAAATACAAATAATAAAATAAAATAATAATTTAAATAAACACACCTGTTAACGTAAACAGCAGCCAAACCTTTAATTGATCTGACATCTTTGGACTTCTCATCTAACAGCAAGTCCACAGAAAATCATTATAAACCTTCTGAATACTGAAATCAAAGAAGAAAACAACTGATAGAATGTCCTTCTAGTCTGAAACAGCCCAAACTGATTTAACTTGTTCAGTTTGTGATAATGATAACCTGCTTCATACTCTTCTATATGAAGGACTAGATCAGAAAAAAGAAAGCTGCTATACTAAGAGTGCATTCTGATCTTCAGCTTGCAAATCCAGCCAGGTCCAGAGATAGCAAATTAATTGATTTTAGTCCAAAGTTTCTGCCTAGTAATGATTCCCATTCTGATGACAATATCAACATAATATCAGTATGTCTTCTTAAACCTAGGCAAGAGCATAACACTTTGAATGTCACCAATTGACTCACTACTAAGGCTGTGGTAGTTACATAAAACCCATCTCTTGGAATATGGCTGGATGGCATAATAAATTGGAGATTATCCATTTTAAACAACACCTGTCATTGTTCATTGTATTACAGCAATTAATTAGTCAGACAGTGATTACAGCCAGTTCTTGTTGAGCAATTACAATTCAGTTGTTAAGCGAAACAGTTGCTAAGTCACACTGCAACTATGCTTATGATCTTACTTCAGCTTTCCTTTGGATCTGTGAAGGTTGGAAATGTGAAGGTTGGTAATAAAGTTACTTTTTCATCACTATTATAATTGTGAATGGTTGCTAAATGAGATAATAGCTAAGCAAGGACTATCTGTATATCCCAATTGTCCAGATAGATCACTTAGGAATGCTATTTTAAATGCATAACTTTATTCAGGCTGACTCAATGAGGAAGCCCTGTTTTGATAAATTATTATAAATAGGATTGGATTTTTACTACCTAACCTATGATATAAATTAACTCTGGTAATACCGAGTGGCTTTGGGTATTGGGAGTAGCTGGTTCTAGAACTATGCCATCTTTGGTGCTGGATGGGATTCTGTGCTCCAAACAGACCCCATGCTTGGGAGTCTCCTAAACTCACTACTGCTTGAAGAAGAGGGACAATCATGGGTAGAGGGCCTTTGCACAATTTTGTATTATGTGCTGATTGCACCCATTCTTAAATTGAAGGGCTGTACTCATGGCCACTCAAACCCTAGTAACCTCCCTGTTGCACCATTGTAATGTGCTCTGCATGGAACTTCCCTTGAAGTACATCTGAAGGCTTTAGTTTTTGCAAACTGCAACAATCTAAGAGTTCCAGTGTTTCCAGAACAACACATTACATCTCTGCTCCACAATCTGCAGTTGTCCAGTTCAGGTTGCTGGCTTTGACTTTTGAAACCCCACATAGCGTGGGACTTGATTATCTGAGGGACTGATGCTCTCCAATTACATTTGCCTGTCCCACCAGAACCAACAGGGAAAGCATGTTATGGGACTTGTTAACTATGGAACTATATCTGGAAAGTCCTAAGCAGCAGGTTTTTTGTTTTTTGTTTTGCCACTTTAGGGAGAATCTTTCTCACTGTAATGAGGCTCCACCCCTATTGACCTTCCAGAAGTCCCTCAAAACCTGGTTGTGGCCTAAGGTGAAATACTGAGGCAGCTCCATTATTATTAATATCTACTCTTACCTAATATTTGTTTTATTTTAGCCTTGGGTTTTGTAGTTTTTAAAGTTTTTTAAGTTAATAATATGACTACAGACTTAATAATTGTCAATAAAAAAGACACCGCAGTACTTGGAGATAGCAGAATAGAAGACAAAGATTTCTTAATGATTTGCCATCCCGTTGTATGTGGAATGATGCAAATACACTAGACAGCTGAAGAAGACACTAGAAGAATATCTGAAGGACAGTGAAAAAGATGCACTGAGGCCGGTATACCACGAAGAATTACTGAAAATTAAAGAGACCAAACTGGCCTACAAGAAAGACCAAATGAAAAATATAAAAGTATTACATGGCCAGTACACACACACACACACACACACACACACACACACACACACTTCGCCTCTAACAGGCAAAGCAGATAACAATAAGACCTGGCAATGACTAAGAACAGGAAAGTTGAAGACAGAGACAGAGGGACTAATTCTGGCTACACAAGTCAAAGACTAAAGAACAAAAGTATATAAAACCAGAATGGAGAAGACTGCAAGAAAAAGCAAATGCCCCTCTGCAAACAAACAGAAGAAACAGTGAGCCATCTAGTAAGTTGCTGCAAGAAGATAACAGACTGACAATAAACAATGGCATGACAAAGTAGCAACAATGTTGCACTGGAGTATCTGCAAGAAATACCATTTGCCTACAAGCAAGAACTGGAGGGAATCACAAAATGTACAAAGTAACAGGCAATGAAGAAGCTATTGTGCTCTGTGACTTTAGAATTCAAACAGTCAAGCACCTGACACATGAAACCCCAGATTTAATAACTGTTGATAGGAATGACAAAAAATGTGAATAGTGGATGTTGCAGTATCCAAAGCCAGAAGAATAGAAGAGAAAGAACTTGAGGGGAAAAAATATTAAACAACAACATCTGCCAACACCAAGTCAATGGAAGGACTGAAGTATCAAGGACCATGTTTACTGATTTAAATAAAAATGCCAAATCTATTCTAAACATCTGGCTGACTGTGTGACCAGCCATAATAGCAACTGGTCTGTATAACAATGATTGTTTTAGTTTTGTTTTATGCCACTCAGAATCACTTGTTCGTGATGCAGGCAGCCATATATATTTGACAAATAAAGAATCAATTAAATGACATGCATCAAGAACCAAGATAATCATGATATCAGGTATATTTTTTAAAAACGTGCTTAGCTTATACCTGTTACCTCAAGTGAGTAGAGCAACCTGTATTTCTCAAAGTGTTAAGACCAACTCTCAACACTTGATCTTTAGCCATGCTAGCTCAAATTCCTTATATCAGTCACACAAAGCTCAACATTACAGTTCAAATGAAATCCAGCTTTCTCTATTATATTGAAGAATAGACTGATTGTATGCCATCCACTTGGTATCAACTTAGTAAGCACATAGAAAAAACTTCTCCAGGAAAATCAAGGGCAAATATGAGGCCTTATTTGAACCTATTAAACTTTCATGTGAGAGTTCCTGTGCATGCAGAAGCCTCTGCATTTACACCTGTATTCCACCCTGGAAATAGCAAAGGACTGGTCTGTGATGCCTCCGCCAGAGAAAATGGAGCTTGGGAGGGCCAAAAGCGACCCTCCCAAGTTCAGTTTTTACTGGCAGAGGGTTGCAGGAGACTGTCACAGCCGAAAATGGAGCTCAGGAGCCTGTTTTTGCTGGCAGAGTGCTTGGGCCACCACAGGCGCCCCTGACACGAGTGATGTCGACCTGGCCACACACAGCCTGGCCCCCCAAGGTCAAATGCAACCCTGATGCAGTCCTCAATGAAATCAAGTTTGACATCCTTGATCTAGAATTTCTTTATACATGAATGATAGCAGATGCCCAAAAGTTAAATAATGGCTCATTTTGTTATCTTATTATAATTTATAACCATAATTTACCTCAGTTGCTTCTGATTTCTTCTCTTTTGATGTTCCACTTGCATTTTTACTTCCATGCTGTAAGAAAATTTTAAAATGTCAAACTAGGATTTGAAAACAACATAAATTATTTTCTACACAAGGAATAGACAACAGGGTTCTCAAAAGCAACATGCCCACAGATCACTCCCTTTGCATCCACAAGACATTTTCCCCAGGGGTAGTTTCTACTTATCTTTACTACCGATTCTAAAGGTGCACGTGCTTTGTGCATGATCGGAGTGCACGTAGTGCATGTTCAGCGCACACACACGCTTCACACAGGTGCCGAACAAACACTCCCACACATGCACAGAAGCTTTTTTTGCCAAAAACCCCTCAAAAAAAGCATTCTGTGCATGCGTGCTCTGCGTGCTCCATGCGCTCTGCGTGCTCCGCGCAGAGAACGGTAGGTATGGGCACATGGGTGGGGCTAGTAGAACTGGTTCGGTGACGTCACAACATCACCACTACCAGATCGCGCGAACCGGCCTGAACCAGGAGCAACCCACCACTGATTTTCCCCCATTCTAAAGAGAAATCCTTCTCCTCTGCAGAAGCCATATATGGTCTCAGAACTCAGGATATGTTGCTCTCCTGTATATTCAGTAGAACTTTGGACTTGTGTTTCTTGACTTCCCATCTATCGCTACATAGCAGACATCCAAACATCCACCTATTAGGATGGCCAGAAACTTGCTGGATAACAACTTCAATCTGCTTTAGGCCTGGACATAAGAATGGTCTTCTATTGCTCATCCAGAGTGACACAACAGTTCCTGCTTTGTAGCTGAATCAAAAGGATTCAATCTACCCCTCACTAGGATTGGGAGTCAACATGGCAGGTGTGCTAATCCCCTTTATAAATGAGGAATGCTCTCCTCTTCGTCATGCAGTTGTGGTGCTCCGAAGCAGACATATTGTGCAACAGTGCCCTTTTGAGTGCTTATCAGAGTGTCTGGAGAGATTTTCTGTATGTCACATCATCATGTATTGACTATATAAATAGTCTATCTTTGAATTTGTAAATAGTTTCATAAGTGCGCATTGAGAATATAATTGTGATGTGCTTTTTAACATTTTTTGCCATATGCTAAATAAATAAATAACTACATAGCTTACAGGAAGTGCTTGACGTATATCCATTTATGTTGCAACCAGGGGTGGGTTTCACTTACCTTTGCTACCGGTTTGCTTGTGCGTGTACCACTTCTGCACATGCGCAGAGTGTATTTGATGATGTCTGGGCAGGTGGGCATAGCCTCCCGCCACCACTGCTACCGGTTTGCCTGAACTGGGGCAAACCGGTAGCAACCCACCACTGGTTACAACCAAAGTTACAACAACACTAAAAAATGACTTATGACTGATCTTCATACTTATAACTGTCATGTCATCCCCACAGTCATATGATCAAAATTTAGGCGCTTGGCAACTGGCACATATTTACAATAGCTGCAGGATCTCAAAGTCATGTGATCACCATTTGAAACCTTCCCAGCCAGCTTCCGACAGTAAAATCAATGGGGGCACTGGATTCATTTTACAACCGCATGGTTCACTTAACAATTGTAGTGATTTGCTTAAATATTGTGGCAGAAAAAGTTGCAAAATCAAGATTCACTCAACTGCCATACTTAGCAATAGAAATTCTAGTCCCAACTATAGTTGTAAGTCCATGACTTACTGCCTGTATTTCCAAATGTATGATTCATTACTATGATAAAATCTTCAAGAAGCCCTTATGAGAGCAGCTAGAGTTGTTTTTGTACTATTATAGTGAAACTCTAGTCCCCAATCGATTTTGTGACAGAATGCAGCAACTGAGTACAATGCTGTCTGCCATCCTGTCATATGATCATCTAGACATAGTTCTAGCACTCTGACAAATCAGTTGGGAAAGAGGCAAATGGCTGATGAATCAGATTGAATAGGCAGCTTTGGAATGGCTGAAAGGTATTTTGTCCCAGGATGACCTGGAAGAAGATCGCTGTGTCCCAAAGACCAGAGACAGACAGAAGAAAGATCATCAACATCAAGGAATCTTGTTCTAGAGGAAGATAAATGAAAACAACATCCTGCCAGCCTAATAAATGTCCAGCCAGATTTAAATCTTTGGCCACCTAATGAGAAGAAAGGACTCACTGGAGAAGAGCCTAATGCTGGCAACGATTGAGGGCAAAAGAAGAATGGGATGACAGAGAGTGAGGTGGCTGGAGTCACTGAAGAAGTGGGCATGAGCTTGAATGGACTCCAGACGATGGCAGAGGACAGGAAGGCCTGGAGGAACATTGTCCATGAGGTTGCGATAGGTCGGACACGAGTTCACGACTAACAACAGCAACAGGTTTGATTCATGCACTTATTTTGCGCCTTGAAAAAGATGGGATGTTATTAGGGGACAGAACAGGATGTAGAAGTAGCAATATATAGAGAACAGATTTAACTGTGCCAGGGTAAGTTTTATAATGCCTATAAAGAAATTAATTTTGAAATGTTAAACAGGCACATATAAATTACCTACTTATCAAAAAAGCTGTAATAAGATAGGAGAAAGGGAAAGAAACCAACAGACATTGTTTAGTTGCTTTATCTGACTATTGCTCAACTTAATCATCCTTGGACAAATAAAAAGAGACTATTTTTTCCTATGTGAGGTTATGGCACTGAAGGAAAAAATTACATTATCTTTTTGATACTGTCTTTCAATACTGTATCTTCCACAAAAACTTAAAACATTGTTATGAATGTTTTTCTTTCACAACTACCAGAATTTTCACTAAGACTGATAAACAAAAAGTTAAAATATATATTAAAAACTCCAATAGATTAAAAAAATAAGTAAATATTTGATATAACAATTTTATATCACTGCATTAATATGGATTCTTTTTTTCTGCCTTTACTATTTATAATTAGGAGTGCAGTGACTCATGTGGTTAGAATGCTGGGTTGACAATCTGCAAGCCCACATTCAAAAGACGATTACTGCTACGCGATGGGGTAAGCTCCCATCATTCCCTCGAGCTCCTGCTCACCTAGCAATTTGAAAGTGTGTAAAGTGCAATTTAATGTGAGTAGATAAATAAGTACCACTTCAATGGGCGCATTAAGGAGGACATGAAAGGAGTCTCCAGCCAGGCTTCACCTTGGCAATGGTGATGTCACCAGTTAACCTTTGCACCTCGGAAGGGCCTTAGCACTTTTGACACAAAAACAGCAGCAGCAACTTAATAAGTAATTGAAGGTAGTGAACATACATAGGGCTCTTTCTTTCTCCCCCTACTTTACCTACAACAACAACTCTGTGAGGTAGTTTGGGCAGAGAAGTAGTGACTGACCATAGACATCCAGTTGGCTTTCATGTCTAAGGCAGGACTAAGGCATGCCTACGCCAAGACTAAAATTCACAGTTTCCTAGTTTCTAGGCCAATACCTTTATCACCACACCTGTCATGGCCCCGTCGGAGCCTGAGTCCATGGAGGAGAATGAGCAGAACTGTGGATGATGGAGGTTGAGGAGACAGCCCTGTGTTCTGGAGCAAGTTGCCAACAGGGAGCTTGCCAACAGGGAGGAACGGTGGCAGGACAACTGAAAGAGTGGGGGAAGAGAGGGCAGGCAGTGGAGAGAAGGAACCACAGAGCTCAGGCAATGAGCAAAGACTGCCCCTCCTGAAATCTGAGAACAGAAAGTGGAGAGGAGGCGGGAACAGTGCAGGCCAACCTGACAACTCAGGAATCTCTCTTCACAAGGCACACCTGGGGACTGAGACTTAAGGAGATGCTGTGGGCAGGGGAGCTTTTTGGGAACAAGCACTGAATCTATGGAGTTTTGTGTGCTGATGCTGATGTCTGGAGTTTGCTGGACTTGTTGCCTAGTTCCTTTGCTTCATGGAACTCATTGCCCTGGTCCTTCTTGCTGGATTTCTTGCTTTGAAGCCATTATGTTAACAGTGTTTTGCTGGACTACTCACAGCCAGAGGCTGCTAGAGGGGTGTGTGTGTGTGTGTGTGTGTGTGTGTGTGTGAGCGTTTTGCTCTGGGACTTGCCATAGATGTGGAAGAGTTTTGGGGAGTTTGAACTATCAGCTGTGTTGCCTCTATGCCTTGTCCAGGGTCATCACAACACCAAACAGGAACAAAATGTCTTAATCGAATAGCAAAACATAAACTGGGTAATATATTAATTTCTGGAAATAACTGAAACAATCTGTGATAAATCATACCAGAACTTCGGAAACATTATCTTCAGTATGAACCCATCAAGTCATTTTGTAGAGAAACTTGACATATTCAAGATCTCATGGCGTATGAAAACTTTTTTTTCCTTTAGAAAGGACTTTTGTCGTAAAATGATTTATGAATTTCTAATTTGTTTAGAAAGGCCTTGCTGGGTAACTATTTGTCTCCAATTAATTTATTCATTATAAATTAAATAAACTTCATTGAAAGCTGTCTATTTATGGCTATGATTCTTAATTGCTGCTTAGTTATTTGATATTGACGGATTGATTAATTGTTGCCATCATCAGTGTTGATTCTTGGCAACCATGTAAATAGATCTCCAGGATGTTCTATTCCCAGATCTTGCAACAATGTATTCATCACCACTGTGATCAAGTATATCCACCCTGCACGGTTAAAATTCTCAAAAGGATGTCACACAGAAGAAAATCAAGAACTTATTCTTCATTGTTCCAGAATGCAAGAAAAGGAATGATAGATTTAAATCACATGAAAGCAGTTTTCAACTAAAAAACACCTTTCACAGAAACACTGGTTCAATAGGGTAAACAGTTACTCAGTGAAATAGTAGTTCCCTATCAGTCTTGCAAGGTAGTTCCGACCAGAAACACAGCGAGGCATACTAGCTCTATCTTTATTGTAAGGTTAGATTAATCTTGCAAGTCTGAAATGACCCCTCCCATACCTCACTTTTATTTCTCCCCAAAACTAGAGAGGATCCCTTCTGAGACACTTCTGGCACTCTTCCCGATTCAAATTTCATTTATGAGGCCTTGCATAGGCTGTGTCTCTTATTACTGTCTCCCAAAGTCATTTCCACATGCACATTCCCTTTCCACATTCCCTTTCGCTAGACATGTTCAAGCACAGGAAGCTAGAAATCATTGTAGAATCTTTAAATTGGATTCCAGAATCAAACAATGATTAATGCTCCCTTCCAATTAGTAACATAGGGGTTCTGGCAGGATGTAAATTACCTTGAGGTAAGATGGTTGGCCTATGAAATATAAAGCATATATTTATAAATTTATAATTTTATAAATATAAAGGCATATATTTTTAAAAATATTTTATATTTATATAAATATATTTTATAAATATAAAAATGTGTTATAAATATATGTAGATATTTATAAATAAACGTAGGGGGAGTAGAAGTATGCATACATGAAATCTATGCTAAGTTCTCATTGGGTAGGGAAAAATTCAGAATAATAACACAAATACAGCATTTATCCAATTCTTGTTATGATTACTTCTGTCAGGAGTAAGATTTTATGCAATGTTGTACCAGAGTCATTTCTATGAAGGTGTCAAAGTAAATACGCCTATAAATAAATAACTATAAATATTAGTATGAGAACAGGAATTGTAATTTGTTATTCTGTAAAACCACATAAATTTTAACCTACACATATCAAAATTAGCTATTCAACATGAAATAGAAAAGATTATTCACTTTAGTTTAATGAAATTCAGTAAAGTGCCATAAAAGCATGATTAGGGATCACATGCCTCAATTTTGGGACTTTGCTCTTCAAGACAACCCCACAAAACAAAAGGGATTAAATAATCATTATCAATAGCAAAAACAGATTGCATGAGCTACACTGAAGTTAACTGAAAAAACTTTGAATCTGATTCACAAAATTTTTGATACAGCATAGTTTGGTGTCCAAAGTCCAATAGTGCACTACTTCTTCAGATCTGGGCCTTTGAGAAGTATTATGGTCCGGGCTCCAATAAGTAGAGACAAGATAGAAACTAAATACGGTGTAATAATGAATTGAAACTAACATGTTAACTTCCCGTGTGTTTTATAACGTCTTAAATGTCAAATTTTGTATCTCAGATGGCTGGGATTCGAAAAACCAAATCCCCTCCTCATAATTGTTAATGGCATTTGCTGTAAAGATATTTGTGGACTCAAAGAACCCCGATGAAAATTTCTAAACAAAAGCTTTATTTTCTAAAAATATTTTTTGGATATTTGAACAAGAATTCCTCTTGGAATATAAATAGGTCAAGAAATAATATTCCTTTTGAGAACATCCACCTTTCTCTAAAGCAGTGGTTCTCAACCTTCCTAATGCCGTGACCCTTTAATACAGTTCCTCATGTTGTGGTGACCCCCAACC
>JANHFM010041504.1:0-10097 GCA_032468115.1 Grayia smithii
GGTCCGGGACTATTAGAACCGGTTCGGTGACGTCACAGCGTCATTGCTACCTATTCTATAGAACCGGACCAAACCAGGAGCAACCCACCACTGCATGATCACCTGTTTTACAACCATCATGACTTAAGACTGTAATTTTGGGCTTAATTAGTTACAACTCAAGGACTACTGTAGCTGCTCAGGTGATTTTTATTCATATTAAATTATTTGCCACGTTCATGTTCTGAGAACTTCTCAGTGGTTAATAACATTTACTTGTATTAAAGCAAAAAATATTCCTGTAGGTAACCTATATTAATGTGTAGATGCTAATTCATTGCAGAAGTACTATATTATGTATGATACAAATAAATTACAAATAAGGCTTTACTCCTATTTCATGCACCATAAAACCTACATATATAACTGATAGTAATACCGCTGTACTTAATTGCATATTCCTTTCTAATGAGAAATAACCTTACTAGAGTTGTAAAGTATTGTAAAAAAAAAAAAGCTGAAGTATATTATCTTTTTTGGACAAGCAGTTGCTTAAGTGATTGTCCACCAAGATATACTGTATCTGAGGATATTTTAATTGACTTATCATTTTAATGCAGGAGTGATCAGAAATTGCATTTAATCCAGAACAGTACAGCTAGACTAGATAGTTAAGAGAAGAAAACACATCAAGAAGAAAACAAAATCCTAATCAAGGACCTACCAAAGAGAAAAAACTTGGGACTTATTTTATAAATGGTTAGAAAATAGAAGTAGAAGTTAGTAATTTATAATTAAGGATGATCAATAAAATAAAAGTGTGTGTGTGTGTGTGTGTGTGTGTGTCTCTGTGTGTGTATGTGTGTGTGTTTTCTTTTCCTGTCTTAAGCAGGAATTAATAATTAACCCAAATATGGGAGGGAGCACGCTGCTTCCTTCTTGCCCTTCGACCTCATCTCCAGAGGTCATCCAGGCAGTAGATTTTGCGATATACTCTCTATATGTTCTCAGCAAATACAAATTTATATAATTACATATATATATGTATGTAATACCTACATACATATATATGTAATACATATATATATATGTGTGTGTGTGTGTGTATATATATATATACATATATATAAACAATAATACCATAAGCAATATTATCATTGGATTATACTTGATTATAGATTAAATTGTATAGGGTGATTAGAAGGGAAGATTACATTGTATGTATTATTCTCAAATTATGAGAAAAATGGTTATAATCAATAGTGGGATTCAAGTAATTTAACAACCAGTTCTCTGCCCTAATGATTTCTTCCAACAACCAGTTTGCTAAACTGCTCAGAAAGTTAACAACCGGTTCTCCCGAAGTGGTGCAAACTAGCTGAATCCCACCACTGGTTATAATTATGGTGTATATAAAACTATGTGTATTTAAAAGATATTTGATACAAACAGTACACTGCAGTTGCAGAAATGGAAATGTTATAGGTAACAACGGAAAATGCATAATAATTTTTTTTTTAAAAAAGAAAAAAATATCCCCACCAACACAGGCAGGACAAGCTTCTGTATGCAGATAGTCCTCGACTTAAAACAGTTCATTTAATGACTGGAGTTATAACAGCACTGAAAAAGGTGACTTAACAACCATTTTTCACACTTATCACCATTGCAACATCCCCATGATAATGTGATTTACATTCAGATGCTTGATAACTGGTTCATATATACGACAGCTGCAATGCCCTGTGGTCACGTGATCACCTTTTGTGACCTTCTGACCAGCAAAGTCAATGGGGATGCCAGATTCACTTAACAACAGTGTTATTAATTTAACAACTGCAGGGATTCACTTAACAAATGTGGCAAGAAAAGTCGTAAAATGGGGCAAAACTCACTGAACAAATTTCTCACTTAGCAACATACATTTTGGGCTCAATTGTGGTCACAAGTCGAGGACTACCTGTATAAACAGGGATACACTCATTTTCTAGGTATGAGGTTACCTATTTGAATGTAACATCTGCAAGCAAACAAGAGAGAGTCCTTGGCTCAGAGAGTGCCAAGGACTCCACAGTTCAATTCTGAGCTACAAATATTCTCTTTTATTGGAAAGCAATAAGCATACCTCAACCTTACATCATTTGGAGTGGCTCCAAGTGTTATTGGGCTCAATTCAGGATGTAGATCTTATCAACAAAGCTTTAAGTGGATTTAAATGCTTTCTTGAGGGATCAGAGAAGCCCTTTGTTACTCAATTTCCAGTGAGAGATAAAAGACTTTCCTGATTCATTCAGCATCAAATGGTTTTTAATATATGATCTAAAACATGCGTTTTTCAGAAAGTTATACCCATAGTTAACTAAATTGCTTTAATGTGAATGTTTATACTGTGTTAAGATACTTCTGATTAAAATGTAATCTAGAAATACTTTTAAAAAGTCACTAAGAAACAAACAATGAAAGATTTCCAGGTATACTCTGAGAAATAATAGGCTTTTAGCCTTTAGCAAGTCTTTAAACTGTCATGAACTTGTGTCCCCGCTAAAAGTGCATAAAAGCTGTAAAGCATTATCTCCAGGACAGATGACAGATTCTTTTAACTCTGTTATTGTGGTCAAATATACCAGCATGGACTCATTAAAATTTTTTACTCTGTTTCCCTGAAAATAGGACATCCCCTGATAATAAGCCCAATCGGACTTTTGAGCGCATGCGCTAAAATAAGTCCCACCCCGAAAATAAACCTCCCCAAGAATAAGCCCTCCCCGAAAATATTTAACTGCATGCGTAGCCGGTCCCCGCCATTTCCTCTGGTTAGGGAGACAGAGCTGGAAATCAGGTAAGATGGCAAGAGGAGCTCCGTCTTGCTCTACGCACCCCAAAATAATAAGACCTCTCCGAAAATAAGGCCAAGCGCTTATTTCAGGGTTCAAAAAACTATAAGACAGGGTTTTATTTTGGGGGAAACAGGGTAGAAATCTATTATAACCTAACGTGACAGAAATTTAAAAATTGTGTTTCCTGGAACTGCAGCCATAGAGAAAGGAGAAAATTCCCTAATCAGAGATTCTATGACTTCATAATTAATCGCAATCATCCCTATGTCAAGAGAAAAAAACTGCAGAAAACTAAAAACATCATTGTTATGTTAAAATGAAAGTAGAAAATCAGTACGCCTCCTATTTACACCTTCTTGCCATTTCTACCATGTAAAAAGTTTGTAACCCACCATCAGAATCTCTTTGGCTATCACAAACATCCAGCTGTGCCCATTGGCTGAATTCATAGGAAGAATCGCTGTTCACGCGACATATGTATAATCCCGCATCTTCTGCAGTTACTTGATTGAATATCAGTTCTGGGGAATTCCCATATGGAACCTGAATTAAGATACAACAAAAACACATTGCCACAATAAGGAAGATTTTGGAAGGTATAATACAATAGTGTTTACCTATATTACAAACAAAAGCTGGTTTGGCTGATTGTTTGGTTTAAACAGAGTGATTGGTGAACTCAGCCATTGTTCTATGTTGAACATTATTTTAAACCAATGGAATAGAGTTTGCAAAGATCAGTTTGGAGTTCAGGCCTATTCATTGCCTGTTTGAATCAGACTAACTAAGAAAAATAAAATCTCAAGTCCTCCAGATTTTAACATTTTATTGATTGATTGATTCATTTTCTATATCCACCTGACTCAATCTAACTTACTCTTGTTCTACCTTATCTAACAATAATTTACTAACACTGTATTATTATTATTGTATTGTATTAACACTGTATTATTCTTCTCTTCCTTACTAGTATCTATCTCTTCCCACTTATGACTATAACCATGTTGTTTGTATCTTTCAATTACATTGTTTTCATTTGTTTCTTAGTACGATTTGATAGCTTATTAGCAGTGGGGAAATCCTGCACAGGTTGCCACCCGCGCATGCACAGTGCGCACCAAATGAGTGCTTCACGTGGAAAAAGGAATCTTTTGAAGTAAAACAGCAGGGGGGGAACAGCTGTGCCGCACGATTTAGATTCACTAGAAAGCAGGATTTCCTGCTTCCTACGAATAAATCGCATGACAGCTGATAGTCAGAAATACCAGTTCTGACGAACAGGTAGCTTTTTTTTACTACCGGTTCGCCTGAACCGGTGCGAACCTGTAGCATTTCACCCCTGCTTATTAGTAACTATCACTAAGTGTTTTATCTTTTTATTCTTAAGGGATGTATTTTATTCTCCTTATGTACACAGAGAGCATATACATCTAAAACAAATTCCTTGTGTGTCCAATTACACTTGGCCAATAAAGAATTCTATTCTATTCTATTCTATTCTATTCTATTCTATTCTATTCTATTCTATTCTATTCTATTCTATATTGTTAAGTTAACTAATAATTAATCTTCATTCTGCAAGAAATTCAGCATAAGTATTATCTACACAACAATAACAACTGGATTAAACTGGATTAAGATGGAAAGCAAAAATAAAGCAAAGGCTGCTTGATAAAACTTGTAGATCAGCAAAGAGTTAGCTGATGGTCTCTCCAATTCAGGAGCAAGAGTAAGAACACAAAGAGGAACTTCTAAGGCATGTGTTGACTTTTCAATGACTGACTGATTGATTGATTGATTGATTAACTGATTCATTCATTCATTCATACTACTACCTTACAACAGTCACAACAATAATTCTAGGCATTTTATAAAGTCACAACAGTAACTCTAGACAGTTTATAAAGCAAATTTGTAAGGCAAGGCAAGGCAAGGGAAATCAAGCAAATAACATTAAGATCGCTAAAATCCACATCCAGGAACCACAAAACCAGTTGCACACTAAAGACATAGATCAGAAACTGAGGTCACAAAATATATTGCAGAAAAAGCCAGACGTGACATGACTATGGGATGCTGCAAACAGCCATAAATTCAGCTTCTAAGCACCCAAAGGGAGGTCATGTGATTGTGGGGAAAGGAGCTGCTCATTGGAACTTCAAATCTGAGTTGAAGTTCCAATGATCAGCTCCCTATCCATGATCACATGATCTCGCTTGAGTTGAAACTACCACTCAGGTAGTCTTGTTGGAACTTCGATGCAAGTTGCAAGTCGCGAACTGCCTATATAGATTGAATACTTAGAACTGCAGTCTAATATGATAATATATTTCCATGCATACATCATACTGTTCATTCAATTAATTAAATACCTACTTTGGATGTGAAGTGTACTTTTGAGAAGGAGAAAATTTCATACTATATACAACCAGATCAAAATAAAATCAAAATATTATATGAAGAGCACTTAAACTTCAACAATAGTGAAATTTCTAGCTCTGCCAAATGCAAGTATTTACCAGTAATGGAATCATTTAGTATCCACAGCTCCTTATTCAATACTGTTTAATGTCACAGAAATGTTCTATCCAAAAAGTAACCAGTCATATTCATATTTTAGTTGCACATTATAAACACCCATTCAATATTTTTATGAGTGCTGCCAAGATCCCTGCAATATAATGATATTCCCTGTGAAATTACTATTCCTCAAATATGAAAAACATGTTTCTTTTAAAAATCATGGGCACTGAAAAAATGGTATGTTGGCTTTAAGAAATGTGGTTGTTTTACTATGCATTTTTCCCCACGTATATTTTCAAAATAACTTCAAAAATAAGAACTTGAAAACTACTTTGTAATAGGACTGTGGCCAGTACAGTATCATGATGTCAACTCTTGACACTTTGTGTGAGATGAATAGCCGAATAAATTGAATAGCCGATTAAATAAAATAAACTCCTCAATATAGACCAGGCTAGGAGACTTAAGTCATGCAGTCCTATATTACTTTTATTGATGTAAATATAGTACAGGTAAGTCCTCGACTTACAACCACAACTGAGCCCCAAATTTCTGTTGTTAAGTGCATTTTGCCCCATTTTATGACATTTCTTGCCTCAGTTGTTAAGTGAATCACCACAGTTGATAAGTTAGTAACACGGTTGTTAAGTGACTCTGTCTTTCCCCATTGACTTTGCTCATCAGAAAGTCGCAAAAGTTGATAGCGATAGCAATAGCACTTAGACTTATACCACTTCGTTGTGCTTTTACAGCCCTCTCTAAGCAGTTTAGAGTTAGCCTATTGTCCCCAACAATCTGGGTCTTCATTTTATCCACCTTGGAAGGATGGAAGGCCAAGTCAACCTTTGAGCCAGTGAGATTCGATCTGCTGAACTGCATCTAGCAGTCAGCTGAAGTAGCCTGCAGTTCTGCACTCTAACCACTGCGCCACCTTGGCTT
Organism: Grayia smithii; assembly: GCA_032468115.1. Lineage (NCBI taxonomy): Eukaryota > Metazoa > Chordata > Lepidosauria > Squamata > Grayiidae > Grayia > Grayia smithii. The sequence goes on from JANHFM010041504.1 coordinate 6,279, forward strand.
ATATGGTGCAGTGGTTAGAGTGATCACATGACACAGCAAAAGTCATAAATATGAACCAGCTCCCAAGCATCTAACTTTTGATCACATGATCACGGGGATGCTGGAAAGGTTGTAACTGTGAAAAACGGCCATAAGTCACTATTTTCACAGATGTTGTAACTTTGAACTAAATGCATTGTTGTAAGTTGAGGACTACCTGGAACAGAATCTTGCAGGACTCCATATGCTTTCATCCTCCCTCCCTTTATCCTCATGACACCTAGGGAAGTTTGCTTGAGATATTTTTCTCAAGTTACAATTCTGTCCAGCGAGCACAGCTATGATGTGGTCATGAAGATAAAACTCGGAAACACCTCTGCATACAGTATGTCACATTCAGCTCACAAAAGGGAGGTGGGATAAACAGTATAAATAGAATAAAAACTTTTTAAATTTTTTTTTCTTATTCATTAAATTTGTTTGCGATCCATCTCATCCAAATATTAAATAAGATACAGATAGTTCTCTACTTGCAACCACAACTGGGCCTGAAATCTCAGTCATTGAGTGAAGCAGTCATTAAGCAAGACGCCATGTGACTGCTTTGCTCAAAAAACGCAATCCAGGCCCTCCCAGTTGTGAGCGTTAAGTGGACCATTGTAGAGAGGGCCTGGATGAGGGAGAGAGACCAAGCCTCCCACCACACCCAGAATGGGACAACTCTCCATGGCCAAGTCACCCTGGCCAACTTGCCGCAGCCAACTTGCAGCGGGACAATTCAACACGAGAGGGACAAGTAGAACTGCAGCTTTCTCCAGCTTTGAGGACTTCTAACGTGAAAAGGTTCAAACCTGAGACAAGACAAGGCCTGCTGCAATTCTATTAGTCTCTCTCTCTTGAGTTATGCCACACTGAATTGTTCCGTGGCGAGTTGGCCACAGTGAGATGGCCAAGGCAGGTCCGCTGTGGGGAGTTGTCCAAAGTGAGTTGTCATAGACCCCAACACACCAGGCAGGACCAGACCCTTCCCTGCCCCACCAGGAGGTAGAACAATCACAAGAATACCGATTTGAAATCTGTTCCTCTAGCACAGGGTGTCAAACTCAAGGCCCGTGGGTTGGATCAGGCCCTCGGGGGTGCTTAGATCCAGCCTAGAAATATCAAAGAAACGGCCTGCAGTGCCTCTGCCAGCCAAAATGGGCCACACGAGGCCCCCCGTGGCCCATTTTTAGCCAACAAAGTGCTGCAGGAGGCCGTGGAGGCAAAAAATGGGCCACAGGGAGGTTGCATGAGCCCCCCATCCATGGCCCATTTTCAGCCACCAGTGCTGCAGCCAAGGAGGCCGAAAACAGGCTGCGGGTGGGGGGGGTGTCACACAAGGCCCCCGTGTCCCATTTTCAGCCAGCAGGGTGTTGGAGGAGGTGTCCCTCCCTTCTACCCGCCACCCGCCCAAACTGAAGAAATCCAGTTTGACATCCTGCTCTAGTGTGCTGAGGGATTTCGTAAGTCAAGGATTATCTTTACATAGAAATCTAACATCCCACAAGCCTTATGTTGTAAGGAAAAGATGAATAAAAATTATATTCAATATGAGATTGGAAACCTTATATGGATCTTTTGTTCAATGAAAAAGAGCCTCGGTGGCGCACTTAGCTAGTGCACTGCTAAGGGTTTCCACTTAGTTCCATGTGCCTGCAATTAGTGCCAGTTCGAATCTCACCAGGCTTAAGGTTGACTCAGCCTTCCATCCTTTCAAGGTACGTAAACTGAGGACCCAGATTGTTGGGAGCAATAAGCTGACTTTGTAAAAATGCCGCTTGGGGAGGCAAAAGCCCTAATAAGCAGTCATACACAAGGAATGAAGGCTATGGCTAAGCACATTGATTTGTGCTTAATAAATTGTAAGCCACCCTGAGTCTCCGAAGAAGGGCGGGATATAAGTTGAAATTAAAAAAAAAAAGTTAAAGGTAAAAGTCCAGTCATTTCTGATTTTATAGGGAGGTGTTCATTTCCATTTCTTAGACGAGAGAGCTAGCATTGTCCAAAAATATTTCCATGGTCATGTGGTCTGCATGGAAAGCAAACTTAAAACCTTATTGGTTGAACCATATTTCATTTTATTTTTAATTTCTAAAAATTCTTATCCGCATTTGTCTCATTGAGATTTATTCATGGATACAGAGCCCTCATTTTAGGAACCCCCTGCTGTGGCAAAGTTTCTACTGAATTTTAGTTTAAATTAAGACCTGGAAGGCAGAGCCACCAATTCACTCTTTAAACTATTTGAACCATTCCAAAAACTTTCAGCCAGTCCCAATAATTTCAGGCAAATCTGTTTTGCTGCAGAGATGTACATTTACTTGAATGGCTTCTGTCAAAATATGGAAAACTGGTATTTCTTAACTAACTTATTTAACAGCATTTCTTGCTGATCTCAAGCTAACATTAGGTGGGGAAGAGCACCAAATTAAACAAAAAATCAAAAGTGAATTAGCAATGTAATTAAATCAACATACACACACAGAGAGAGAATAAAATTGACATTACCATTCTAAGTGATACCTGCATAAATTTTAAATTGATTGCCTAATTCCAGTTTAAAATCATTTTAACTTTTTCCCTCTTTTTTAGCTATATTTATAGCTATTTTCCCAAAGTAAAATTTTTACAATAGTGCAGTGTATTTTTCTTAAATACCCTAATTTCTTTCCCTGTACCCTTTTTTTAATGGATACCAGTTTTACAATCTAGTTTTACAGACCAGGCTGACAAGCTAATCTCTATTATGTTGTTGTCAATCAACTCTATCCTGGGAGAATATTGATTTTGTGTGTGTGTGTGCAAGGTAGAAAATCATTATTATAATTGTTGGTCAAGAGCAGGAACATTGACAATAAGACCAATTTAATAGAGGCTGCAGCCAAACTGAACAATTTTTGCGTTCGGTGTTCAGACTAAGGGGAAATTTAAAGGAATACCATGGGTTAAAAGTCAACTATTGACATATTATTTAAAAAACATCATGAAATAAGAATGAAATATATCTGAGATACATATGATATTGATATGGTTTTGAATTACGATTTATAATGACCATACAAAACCTTTTGCTAATCCTTAACTAGCAACTGCTACAAATTAACTATAATTAAGATGGCTCTAAGCAAGAGAAAAACTATAACATCTAAACTTGCAGCATAAGAGAGAATTCATATTTGAGTAATGAGATTTAAAACTACCTCAGGTGCTCAGATTAATGTCTTAGTCTACATAATAGAATTAAGGTATTAGATTTCCTAGCCTAGCTTAATTAAAATATAGGCTTTGTTACAATTTTTCTATGGCAAACTGATCAGACCTGCAAAAAGAGAGATCTTTTGAACTTTTGAAGTAAAGTCTTTAACAGTATGGTAGTTTCTGCGGTTCCATTTTAGCTTTGTGAGAGTTAAAATTGGAGGTACAAAGTTGTGTTTTTGAAAGTTTCAAAATCTTTCTTGCTACCTTTTGAAAATCAGCCATTTTCCTTGGTTCAGCTACGGATGAAACTCACATGTCAGTATGCTCATCTGGGCATTGCCTTTCTTTCTTTTTTCCATACATTTTATTTTATTAATAGAATAGAATAGAATTCCCTACTGGTCAAGCGTGATTAGACACACAAGGAATTTGTTTCCTGTGTGCAAGCTCTCTCTTTTAATTAAGTTTAAAACAATAATAAAAATACTAGTACAATATCGTTACCTAACTTTAATTCATGTATACCGGAATAGAATAGAATAGAATAGAATAGAATAGAATAGAATAGAATAGAATAGAATAGAATAGAATAGAATAGAATTC
>JANHFM010041508.1:0-10097 GCA_032468115.1 Grayia smithii
TCCTTCCTTCCTTCCATAAACCGCTGAAATGCTGCACTCCCAGAGCTGTCCCATGTCCTAAAATGAAGTGGGAGACAAAGTGAATTAGACCATCTAGAGTAGACCATTTGAAGCAGATCCGTCTGCCCTGAAATATTTGAAAAATGCAGATCTCTCAACTGGTCAAACCGACATCTTTAGGTTTCAGTACATTGGCATCCAAATCTCATTTCCAACACTAGGAAAAATGCTCCTGTCTCTCTGTTTCATACCAAGTCTGATCCAAAGTAAACAACTGCTTGCCAAATAAAGTTTAAATATTAGGGAGGGATGGGATGTTTAGGGATATAGCCATAACACCAGATCCTGGCAATAGAATCAAGGAGACAAAAATCAGTTAGCTGGAGGAAATGAATATCGGCTTCAAGTCTATTTTAATTTAATTAGCACTTAAAATAATGGGTTTCCATTTTATTTTCATCCTTACCCTCTTGTACAAGAGACTTAGAAGCCTTGAAATGAAGGAAATGGGGTAAGGGTGAACATATATGAGCATCCAGCATTGCCTCCAAGCCAACTAGGTTCAAGGAGCATCTGGCTGCTGCCCCACTAGGGAGACCTGACCTCACTAGAATGCTAAAACTATTGGAAGTGGGTAATAATATTGCAAGATTGATTGAACTATTTCTCCCTTTTTATAGATTTTTAAATTATCTAAATTAATACACAAAAATACACAAAATTATTAAAGGTGAAAAAGAGAAGAAAAGAACCAAATCATACAAATATTTAGATATATATCAGTAAACTGAAGCCATAATTTATTACAGTTCTCCTCCATCTTATACTCCAGCAAATCAGGGTGCAAATCTGCTTGAGATGCTTCCAAATGTCATTTGTTCCTCTGGGTTTAAAAAAAAAGTTCTATTCCTTTTGTCTTGTTTTCATCAAGCTCATCTTCCTTACTTTAATCAGTGACTGAAGTATTTCCATTTCTTTGTGTTTCAAATCTAAAAAAGTATTGGCATGACCTGGAAATGATATTGGCATGACCTGGAAATGGTAAATGCTTGCTGGGCATTTCTGCATCATCATGTCTTTGATATACCACTTGATATACCCTTGGAGATTATTTTGACTGCAGAATTTATTCATCCATTTTATATTTCTTTAAATCCATCAAACAAATAATGCCATTAATGTTTTTTCCCCAAGAGCATGAGGCAGCCTGTTGCACTCCCCCCACCATTTTTCCTATCACCACCACAATTCTGTGGACTAGATGGGTTGAGAACTGAGAGCAATTATCTCAAAGTCACCAAGGCTGTTTAATTTCTATGGCTAAAGGTTGAACTGAATTTGTATGTCCCTGGCATAGTACAATACCTTAATTACTACAACACACTGGTTTCAATTTAATTTGAGAATGACCTTCCTCCAGTGTTTTTCCCATTTATACCTTATAAATCCTTAAGATTTTTACTGACTGTTTCCTAATATGATTCAATTGCTCATTTGTTTCCTATGACTATCATTAAATGTTGTACCCTATGACTCATGCCGAATGTATCTTTTCTTTTATGTACACCGAGAGAGTATGCACCAAGACAAATTCCTTGTGTATCCAATCACACTTGGCCAATAAAGAATTCTATTCTATTATTGTGTGACCCCTGCTAATTGGGTTTGTGATTGCACAAGCATCTCCTAGTTTAATGTCACTATCCCCATGATGTTCCCTTCATCTCTTCCCCAACCTATGAAGGACGTAGCCTTAAGATGCTTAGCCATTCTAATACAAATGCAATTTTCCCCCTCCTTATTCCAGCACTATCCAAAGACAGAATATTAAATCTGTTAAGTTTAGCTACTATTGGAGATAAGACTGTCAAATGCAATGGCTAGGAAGAGGGACAGGGAAAGGGTTCTCAGAAGAGAGCACCAGTTTCCTGCTAATGTAGCCTGGAACTGACTCAGAAGAGCTTTGCTAGTTGGATGGCAAACAGTCAACCTGGGAGAAAAAGCCCATCAACTTTTTTTACAAACAAGAACAGGGGAGTTCTCAGAGTATGGGTTGGTGAAAACAGCACGGTATGGATAAACTATGGCTTGTATTTTCATGCAACCTCTAAAACCATGCATTACAGGTTGTCAGGCAAGCAAGGTTTAGCAGGTATTCTCAACCCTGTTATAGTTATCCAGTCCCAGATTTAGGTGACTAAAATAATGACCCAAGATGGGACTCCTGAAAACAATTAAGTATTTGTTTCCTATGGACTTCAACTTCAGAATTTCCAGGCTCCTGGATGCAAATCTATTTGAACTAGTTAAGCTGCAGTATGGATTCTTAAGGAATATGACCATATTGGATTTAAAGCCTGTTCAAGACAAAACAAGGGTGTCCTTTTCCCCTGGACTGAAATTTCCTTCCAGGCATATAATTTACCTGATCAAAGGACAGTTTGAGAAGAATTGCTGGATGCTAAAATCTTGTATTAGAATCCAGCCCACATTAACACACATACCCCAATCAACTCTGCCAAATAAATCCAAGGAAATCAAAGCTGCAAAAGTGGATGAGGCCAGGCCATGAACTCTGCCACTTGATGCCTCTTGAACTCACTCCCCCCTACATACACACCTGCTTGTCCACCTGCTATCACTACTATTACTTGCTTGGGTAGCTAGACCTTCCAAAGTTTGATCAATTCAAGAAGCAGAGAATCTAGGACTTTAGCAATAAAATTCCACATAAACCAATTACTACACTTGGGGTAAAACTCTGGGGCCAAAGGATGCCTCAGGTCATTTTGAGAGTGGTTAGTGAGGTACTGCAGCAGCAATTACAGACTGCCTCAAGTCTTTGTCTGTATGGGCATAATAGGGCTAATGGAACCTCATTAGTGCTCCAACCAGCCTCCTTGTCATTTTTTTCTGGAAATAGGGAAAAATAATGGTGGGATGTAACTGGTCTGAATGAGCTTTCAATTATGGATTGTGCTGAATTATTCTTATTATCTTTTTAAACTCTGAGTAATATGCATGCTCTCCTTCTCCAAAGGGGTATAAAATTCCTGGTTGCACCTCTTATTCACATGTCCTCCAAAATAGACTGGAGTCTCCTCTGCATTCAATGGAGTCTAGTACTAGAGATATGAACATCAACATAAATATACTTTAAATGAAATCTCAGCATCTTTATTCAAAAGTAAATACCACCATTATCTCTGTGCGTTACTTTTTAGAGCTGACTCTTAGAATTTCAGTCTAACATTTCAAGGCAGGGAATGGTAAAACCTGGAGATGCGCGGCCGTTGGGGTGGAGGGGCGTCTTTATATATGTTACATAGATACCATCTTTAATTCCCTTTTCAGTAAGGCCATTGATTGGTTGATTATGTGCCTTCAAGTCGGTGTGGATTCTTCCGACCACATAGATAGACCATCTTGAATTTATACCTGAATGAAAATTGATGCCAAAAAGCTGCGAGTTTTGAATACCCGAAAAGGCAAGCCCCTCGTTTCCCCTTCGAAGCCCGCTTTCTTGCAGCGCTCTTGTTGACCAGCCTCGATTCTGCGCTCCCTCTAAAGGAAGGGCTCTCCTGACCTGCGGGCTTTGTCCCGGGCTTAAGACTTTCCTCATCAGTCGGACTTAACTTAGCATTTTGCAACTCAGTTGGAAGATATCCCCCAAAACGGGACTTTTTGCAAATCCTACTCTTCCATGAGAGGCTCCATGTGGCGGGGAAGCAGGAAAACCCTCCTCTCCCCGAGACACATATGTGTTTCCCTGCCCCTCAGACTCCCTGCTCTCCTTGAAGTGAATGTAAAGTGCCCTCTTTCTCCTTGCCTTAAAAAAAAAAATCAAGCAAGAGATTTAAAGTTGGCATCCAGACGTGCCCTTAACCCTCTGAAGATCTACTTCTTCCACGGGCGCTGAAGGAGAAGCTGCCGATATAAGCTGCTGGCTGGCCTCTTGGTATGGCGGGGGAGGGGTGTCATCTCCTGACCGGAGAAATGGCAAATTGTCCACCGAGTAGGTAGACGATCCTCACCGTAGAGAGCAACGGCTGGAGGTATCCTGCTCCTAATACTTGGATAGCGGGTGGTGAACCTCGATCCACAAATCCTGTCAGAAGCCAGCCCGCACTTGGTCAAGCATCCCCTAGTCAACCTCCCCCCCCACAGCCACTTTGTGGTTTGTCGATTAACCAATGTCAGGCTCTGTCGCCCTGCCTTAGCTGGAAGGAGAGGGGGAGAGAAGGAGTGTATGTCCATTGCGCTACCTCAGACATACCTAGGGCCGCACCTGCTCCCCCCTCCTCCAAGAATTCGCTCTCTGGCTTGCGGGAGATGGGTGAGGGGTAAGAGAAGGAGAGAGAAAAGCCTTGGTACTGGAGGGAAGGAGTTCGAGATCCGCATACCGCTCAGCTGCTGTTACTCTTGGCAACCGAACAGCAGCACCCATGTCGGCGAGAGCCCGAAAGGGCGGAGCTCTCGACGTGATCTGGTATCCCTCTCGGGCCTGGCGGGGCACCGAGCAGTGGCTTTCCTGCATCAGAGGCGTTCGGCGGAGAGACAATGGCAGCCAAGATGGCAGAAAGTCAAGAAAAGAAGCGCCGGGCGCCATTCCTTCTGTACCCTTTGCAGCTTCGCTCTGGGAGCAGATTGGCCGTCCCTAAAGAGCTCTCTCACTAGCTGGTAGCAATGGAGAATTCGGATTCGTATCTGAATCGGGAGGGGAGGTGGTTGGCTAGGATCGCATCCCTTCTGTTTTCTGTTTACTAACAGTGGCAGGCAGAAACTGCGAGAAGCGATCCATCCTTTGGGCACTTACCGAGACATGCAGCAATTTGTTGTTACTGGTGTTTAAATCTTATTTACAATATCTTTTGACATCATCTTCTTTTTCTCTTGCATCAGCAGGTGGTGACGTCGAATCCGACTGTATTAACGCTTGTCGGTGCTTATAATAATTTATGGATCGTAAGCAATTGGTCATTTTAAGAATTACTTTTTAACAGGCGATTTTTGCACTTTTTTCCCCTCCCGAACCCCATTTACCTGGTGTGTCAGGACTTGTGGAATGTAAAGTATTAACGATTTACAGCTCCTTAAAGGCCCTGGTGAATCCAAATGGGCTTTAAGTAGATATAAAAATCAATTGAACAACACTCTAGTCAACATTCAGAATCCGGAAATACAACCTGAAAAGTTCAGTTTCATTCACATTTTATTTTACATTATTGAAGTCAGCCTCCTATATCCCCCATCCCATAATATGAATATATTAATCATAAGTGGCCTATAACTGTGTTGAGTGACTTACTTCAAATCTTGTATACAACTTTTCTTTAGGTGTACTTAAAGTGATATTTTAAAAGAGTTATTCTAGTGCTAGAGGATCACTGCTAAAAATATAGCAAAGGGATCTATAAAGAAGATGGTTTTATTCTAGATGTTAAGAATAACCAGTGCATGAAGATAAGTTGATATAAATTGTAGAAAAAGAGAGAGATACTGGTTTTGACTATTTCTAAACTCAGAAGTAAGACTTGCTGGATCCAATGGAATTACTGTTCAAAAAATCAAATGATCCTCCTTTCAGTTTGACCAGGGAATTTATCCTGGGAAATTCTCTAGTACCTGGGCCTGGATTCAGCTTCAAAGCAGAACCATCCCAGCAGAATTAAAATTCTTAGCGAATTTGACAGGAAAGAAAATAAAAAAGTCCTCCCTCCAATCCGACATTAGGAATTATATCTAAAGCTGGTTGCAGTTCTTTATATCCCAACCTGATTTTTCCACAGGATATGTGCATGCTTTTCTCTCCCATCCACCACATTTTATCCTCAAAGCAGTTCTATGGGGTAATAGAAGAAAGACTATACTAAGGCATTAGTTGAATCCCATTCTCATCATAATCTGTGAATAACTTGAACTGAAATTGTTTATTCATCATTCATGTCCGGATTGTCCTCACAACTGTTTATGAGGTAGTTTAAGCTTCTGGGTCTGCCTGGCTCCACATCAATCCTTTACATGTCCTCCTGACCAGGACTTGAGTCAACAACTCTGTCTTCTATTGAGTAGACAGTCCAAGATCCAGGTACCAGAAAGATGTATTAGCTGCGCATTCATGGGACTTGGGAACACTGTGACACAGTCCTCACTTTTTTTTTAATCCCTTGCAAGTTCATTCAAGGCTTGCTCTGTAATTCTTCTTGTTCTTGCCTTGGATTCCTGTGCTCTCAAATACTGCAGAAATGCAGAAGAAATGCAACAGGGTTTTCCATCTGCCCTGAAGAATTATCCACATAAATTTCTGCCTCCCATTCTATCCAAGTTTAAGGGAATGTTTTCTAAAGGTCTTGAATCCTGGAACCAGCAGCCAACATCATCATAAGGATGGCTTACATACAAATATGTGAGGGAAGAGATTTTTCTAGCATTTGGCTGGATTGCAATAAATGTTCACTCATGCTCCACTACTTTCCTTTCAAGGGGGGAGCAATATTGTGAGTTTCCCAGATTTCTAAACATCAGTAATTGGAAAAGAAATCACATTTTACATACTAATTAGGATTCCAGAATTCCATCTTGAAAATAAATCTCTAAGGGATTTAGAATATTGTTAGTTGCTGGAGAAAGAGGGGTATCCTTTCTCTTCACTATAGAAAAGAATATTTGTAGCTTGTTGAAATGAGAAGTCAGAGACAACCAAGGACCACCCATTTATCTTTTCTTTCCTTTGAGAATATATAAACCTCATGTTTAGTTTCGGAGCTGCAGTATTACATGGTAGAGTTGTATTCTCTAGATAAGAATGCAAATGAAAAGTGCCTCATTTCTGAAGGATATGTCCTAAGCTATAGTAAAAAATTATTATTTTAATCCCATTTAAACGTCATTAACTCGAGAGACAATGGGTGGGAATTATAACTGAAAATAGTGATCCATTGAACACATGCAAAACAAAAACCTTCCAATTTCCTTTAAACTTGTTGCAATCGAAGTATAATTGAAGGATTGCGCATCCAAATTTTCACCCAGCTCCAAAATTTAGCCATCCAAGAGAAGGTTTCTCATTTTCAAATTTAGTAGTCAATGAGGGATAAAAAAAACATTAAAGTTACATGACCCTGTAATCATCATCCTTTGGAAAGGGGACCCGGAGAAACAATAATCAAAGTAGTGCAAAACGTCATTTCTAATTGCTGGATTAAAGACATAAAGGACAAAAGTCAATTTCCAGGTCAAGAAAAATCACATTTCTCTTAGTTTCGAATGGCGCCGCCTTTGGTCCCCAAAATAAATGTCCTTCCCCAACCTGAGGAGCTTCAGCGAGGGAGGGAGAGACCCAGCTTCCCGAAGACTCAGCTCCCAGGATCACAAGGGCCCGCAGTTTTGTGAATGAAGTGCGGTGAGATGTGCCCCGTTGCACAGCAAATTGGCTGGACTTATGGCCGGAAGGGCAAGCAGCACCGCCCGCCGAAATAGTTTCCAAGGGAGATTTGGAGCATTCTGCTATCCCGTATTTAGATGCAATCAGATCGAAAGGACTAATTTCGACGATGGTGAACTTTTATCTTTTGCGGCTCTTTCCTAGGAATTGTCAAACTATAACTAATGGAACTTTTATTTCTCTTTGTGGATTTTGATATCTTTTGCGATGCTTTTTGTCGGAGCCTTAGTATCCGGGTTCACTTATGGTTTAAAATTCCCACCTGGATTAAAGAGAAAAAAAGAAGGCACAATTTCGGGAAGGCAGAAAATTCGGTCAAACAGCGACCGAGAAACTAGAAATAACATGACAGCTACTGCTATCTGGTCACCTCCGCCCCCCCTCCCTTCCTCCCCCCTGCATCGGCTACTTTTCGGTTTTACTGACCCCAGCCCTTCCCACAACGGCTCCCAATACTTCCTACCACTTTCTAATTTGACGGCTGGAGAATAGGGGCCAACCAGGCAGGCGGCGGTGGTTTATTGCGCAGGCGCAAGATGGCTCCTCGGACTTTCTGTGGCGGATCAGGCAGAGCGAGTCGAGGGGGCGGCTGCTGGGAGTCCCGCCGACAAGGAAGCGCTGCCTTTTCTGCCGAAAGAAGGAAAGGCCAGCTGGGCGCCAGCGGTCAGCACCAACTTGAAGCTCCTCCGCAGCCCCAGGAGTTGCTTGTCCATTTCCCCCTGGTTTTTGCTCATTCCTTCCGCGACTTCCCACCCATCAGAGAGGCTGAGGGTTAGAGGACTTGCCTCTCTGGCATGAACTGAATCTAGACCTAACACAGTAGAGCGGCTTTCCAGGATTGGAAAGTTTGGCGGGCGAACTAAGTTCAACCAGTTCCTTTCCCAGCTAATTGAAGCGCGATTGCTGTTTTTACATAAGGATTCAGGAGGAAACAAATCAACCGCGCGGTCGGTTGAGGGAGATGGCTTGTTCAACGATCCCGCCAAGCCAATTCCCAGAACGTGTTAAAACGATGAGTTCCCACAGCTTGACTAATTGTGCAAATTCGAATAAAGATCTATACGTTTACTGTGTGAGCTGAGTTCGGATAAACACGAAGGTCTGGGTTCGCCGTTTCCTGAGGATACAGGTTAAGAGAATGTCATAGGTCGCTGCAAAACTAAAGCATTTGCTCTCTCTGTTTAGAAGGGCATTTATTGCCCCCGATGGTTTCTGGCTGCAAAAAAGAGCGGGGGAGGAGGACCCAAGTCTTCTGCGGCTCACGGGGCAGAGATTGTCTTCCCTTGCAGGCCCCCAGGATGCTTGCTGTACATTCATAGGAGAACAATTCCCATTCAATTCAGAGACTGTCTTTTAACTGAAACATTGTTTAGCCAATTAACCCAGTTTCGGTTTGGCAGGGCACTCAGAACATAAAACAGACACGTTTAGTTTGAGGTTTATTATGCATTTGTAAGGGATGTTCTATGAGTCCCACAATCAAGTTATTTTCTTTTTTCCCCACTCCCATTGTTCTCCCTTCGTTGTTGTTTTTTTGTTTTTCCTGTATGTGTCCTCTTGCTTCATTATTTCTAGTTCCTTGTGTTTCCTTTCCTTTCTTTGCCTTGCCTTACCTTGCCTTGCCTTTCCCGTCTTATCTATTCTTTTCTCCACTCTTTTTTTTCTTTCACAATTTTCTCTCTCTCCATCTCTCACATTTTTTCAGCCGAATGTGACAGCACAGATCTTTGTTGAATACCGTTGGGCAGCAGAGATCAGAGACAAGAGGTCTCCCTTGGTGCTTGAGAGTACCTGGGTGAATTAGGTTTTAACTGAACCAAAAATAATCCCCTTCCAACTGAAAAACCAGATAAGAAAACCAAGGGACAGAAGGGAGGAAAGAATTAAACCATGGAATAAAAGTAGACTTAAGGGGAAATTATTTCGATTTACTAGGCAAAAGCCTTTGCAGGAAGAAAACGGCTCCAAACTTTTGCATATGTGACATCAAGATTATAACATAACTTTCCCAGAGTAATGGATGGCTGAATAGGTTCAAGTAGAAGTTGGGGAGAATCGGCTTCATGTACCTCTCCAGACAGACTATTGTTTTCATTTTGGGGGGGAAAGAGTTAAGTCCACCAGGAATAGAGTGTTTATTTAAATAAGTATCCAGGTCGATGAGAAGGACTGCTCATTTAGAGTACTAAACCATAGGGATACCATCAGTCTGTCTCAAAATGACCTGGAGGACAAAGGGGGACCCCATCACCATCATGTCTGAGAGTCTTCTCCTCCAGTCTATTTGATTTTAGAAATGCAAGAGGATTCCAACCCACGCAGATGAGATTTAATTAAAAAGTGATGGATTCCCTAGCCAAGGAGTCCTAATTTAAGAATTTCAAAATATGCTTCATTAACCACTGAAATTTGAAATATATAAATTTCTTCTCTGTGTGTCTGTGTCTGTCTCTCTGTGTCTTTCTGTTCACATACAACCCTTCTTGGCAGTTCCACTGTAAATATGCCATCTTTACAGCTTTCTTAACATGTTTCCATTTTACTAAACTGGGAACTAAAATGAAAGAATACTTAGGGCAGTGTTTCTCAACCTTGGTGACTTTAAGATGGGTGGATTTCAACTCCCAGAATCCCCCAGCCAGCTTTGCTTTGC
>JANHFM010041544.1:0-10096 GCA_032468115.1 Grayia smithii
GACTGAGATGAATTTTCTGAGGTTCCGCCTCACTGATGATGTTCCTCAGTTTGACAATGAAGGCGAAGCGAATGGGAAATCCATCTGAAAGAGACAAACAAAACTTCCTACCCTTCTGGAGTCGGAACAGACAGGTAACAGGGTGGGGCTGGCCCCTCCCATCCAACACAAGGAGAAAGGGCGTAACAGGTAGGACCAACGCCCCTTCTCCATAGTGTCTGGATGGGAGGAGTCAGGATGGGACATACCAAAGCTAGGCAGCCTTACAGGCGGGAACTGTTCTGGTCTGAAGGCCCTGCCTCCTCATGTACTTGCTGCAGGACACACCGGCCAAATGCTGCCTCTGCAGAGGCGTAAGAGTCAAGTCTGTAGTGACAGATGAATGGCGATGGGGATGTCCATGTTGCCGCCCTACAAATCTCTTCTACAGAAGCCTGGGTAGCCCAGGCCATCATTGTGGCCACACTGCGTGTGGAGTGTGCTGTTATCCCTTGAGGCACCAGGAGAGCTTAAAGGTCACCCTGTGACCCAGAGTTGATGGCTGAAAGGAGACAAATAGGGATTCAGTCTTCCTGATGAAAGCGATCCTCAAGATGTAAATACAGAGGGCCCTCCTAACATCCAATGTATGCCAGGTCTGTTCCAAGGCGTGCCGAGGACTTGGGCAGAAATCCGGCAAGATCAACTCCTGGGCTCGGTGAAACAAGGAGTTGACCTTTGGAAGGAAGGCAGGGTCCAGCCACAGGACCATCCTGTTGGGATGAAAAATACAGAGGTCTTTCCTCACCGATGCCGCCAACTCCGATATCTGTCGGGTAGACGTGACGGTCAGAAGGGAAGTAACCTTATACAAGAGGAGGCGAAGGCTGGCCTCCCTTAAGGGTTCAAACAGTGCCTTGGTAAGGGCCTGCAATACCCTGGACAAGTCCCAGGTGGGATAGCAGTGTACCATTGGGGGTCTCAGATTAGAAGCCCCTCGCAGAAAGACTCACACCCTTGGGTGGTGAGCAAGGGAGCCCGAATCCCAAAAATTCAAGACAGAGACCAGGGCAGCGACCTGCCTACACAAAGTGTTAGGGGATAGCCCCCTGTCCAGGCCTTCTTGCAAAAACTCCAGCACATCTGCCACTGAGACTGAAGTAGGGTCCAAATGTCCCTTGGCACACCAAGCCGTGAAAAGTTGTCCACGTAGCATTATAAATGCACGTGGTAGAAGGTCACCTGGATTGTCCATATAACCCTGTTGGAGAATTTCTCCTATCTTAGGAGCCTCCGCTCGACTGCCAAATGGCCAATTGGAGCCACTGAGGGTCGGGATAGAGAACTGGCCCTTGGGTGAGGGAGACCCTCTCCGGGGCAATCCTCCAGGGTCTGGTAACAGACAGGCTGACCAGGTTGGCGAACCACAGCCGACAGGGCCAATGGGAGGCCACTAAAAGTAACTCCGCCCTCTCCGACAACACCTTCCTGATGACAGCTGGGATCAGGGTTAGGGGAGGAAAGGCATACAAGAGGCCCCTTGGCCAAGGGCATCTCAGAGTGTCCACCCCGTCTGCTCCCGGGGCAGGAAACCTGGAAAGGAAGCGAGGAAGGTGAGTGTTCATTGGAGAGGCAAAGAGATCGACCACCAGATGGCCAAACTGGTCTGCGAGTTCTGCAAACAGCCTGGGATGGAGCCTCTACTCCAACGGATCTATGGTTGCTTGACTCAACTAGTCTGCTTGTACGTTGGCCACCCCGGCGATGTGATCTGTTCTCAGGGATAAGAGAAGAGTCCCTGCCCACTAGCACAGGGTCTCTGGCTCACTCATGAGGGATCGCGAGTGAGTCCCCCCCTTGCCGGTTGATGTGGACCTTTGTTGTTATGTTGTCTGTGAAGAGGAGAACATGGTGCCCCTCCACCTGAGATTGGAATATCTGAAGGGCCAAGAGGGCCACTCTCAGCTCCAACCAGTTTATCCTCTGGTTGAGCTCCAGATGTGTACACCGGCCCTTGGCAACCTGGGAACCACAGTGGGCTCCCCAGCTGAAGAGGCTGTCAGTCAGTTTGCAAGGCTCCCTGTAAAAACAGCCCTTCTCGATGGCGCCTGACACCTGCCAGTTAAGTGAGTGCAGTACCACTGGAGGCACTTGCACCTGAGCTGTTGAGGAACTGCTGCCCACCCTCTGATAGGGGATCAGGAACCACTGGAGTGGTCATGAGTGAAACCTTGCCCATGGGACTATGGCCAGGAATGAAATCATCTTCCCCAGAAGCTGGGATAACTGGGTCACCAGAACAGTCCCTTCCTGCCAGATGAGGTGAATCAAACTCCAGATGCTGTCTCTCTGGGGACAGAAAAACCTGGCCCTCCCTTGTGTCTATCAGAGCCCGCAAATGTACTAGCCTTGTTGAGGGCACCAGGTGGCACTTGTCTAGATTCACAGAAAAACCGTGGTCCCATAGGGTCATTATCGTTGTGGCCTGATCTTGTTCCGCTAGCCACCAGGACGACGCCTGGATAAGTAAATCATCCAGGTAGCACTGAATCCTGATAGGGATTGTCATGAGGTATGCTGCTAGCACTGCCATGAGCTTGGTAAATGCTTGAGAGGCTGAGGCTAGGCCAAATGTCAGAGCTACATATTGAAAATGACAGCCGGCACAGCAAAACCTCAGGAACTGTTGGTGGTCTGGACGAATAGGGACATGGAGGTATGCCTCTGTGAGGTCTGCAGAGGCCAAGTAGTCCCCTTCCCTGATCCCCTTTAAGATGGAATGCAGGGAGTGCATCGTGAACCTTCTGTAGACAATATAGTTGTTGAGTGCCTTTAGATTAAGAATTGCCCTCCACCCCCGAGGCCTTTGGGATGATGAATAAGATCAAATAGAATCCCAGCCCCCGCTGGTCCAGCACAACCAGCTGAATGGCCCGAATATCCAGCAAATGCTGAATAGCTGCCTCCACGAGTCCCTGTTTTACCAGGTCTCCTGAAAAGGGACAGCGGAGGAAAAGCCTCGGAGGAGGGGAGAATAATTCCAGGGAGAGCCTTGTTCTTACTGTCCCCCTGATCCAGGTGTCCATAGTGATGTCGTCCCAGCGGTCTGCGAAAAGGCCAAGACAACCCCCTATGGGATCCTGAGACCCAATGTCACTTGTGGTGGCGGGCACCCCTGCTACTGTTGCCCCGGAATGGGCTCCCAGACTGTTGCAGTCTATCCCTGTCCCCAAAGGCAGGCCTGTCGGGCTGGGAATCGGGCTGGGAATAGAAGGGCCGCTGTTGTCAGGGGAAGCTTGCCCCAGCCCCCCCCCAAAGGAGGGCCATCTGAAATATGGCGCAGGGCGATAATCAGCCCGCCTCCCTTGTGAAGGGAGTACCTTCCTCTTGTCTCTAGTCTCTATCAGAAAGGGGCAGAGACTAGTTTCCATTTATTTTTAGCATCCATGTGCCAGTGGCGTAACCATAGCATACGCCTAGCAGTAACCACAGACACCATGGCCCTTGCTGAAAACTTGGCAGAGGCCAAAGTAGCATCCACCGTATATTCTGCTGCAGCCAGGATCTTAGAAAGGTCCTGGTGAGCCTTCACATCCTCCGGTGCTAAATGTGACTGCAGCTGTCATAGCCAGTGCACAGACGCCCTGGTAAAGAACAACACTGTGGTAGACGCTCTTATTGCCCAAGAATCCGCCAGGTAAGCCCAGTGGAGGGCCGTCTCTTCCTTGCGCTCTTCGGCCTTCAAAGCATCCTCAGCATCCGGCGGGAGAACGAAGGAAGAGGTCAAGGCTGCCACCAGGGTATCCACCTTGGGAACCTGTATCAGGTTAAGAAGGTACGTGTTAAACCCAAAAAGCGTATTTTCCTGCCGGGTGGGTCTAGATGCTGTGGCCGGAGATGTCCACTATCTACGGATGACCTCTGGGAACATCCTAGGGATAGGGATTGTCTCTGCCTCTATGGCCTGTTCAATGAACAGGAAATCCTCCTGTTCCCCAAAGTCAGTGGGAGGCTCAGGTACATTAGACTCCTTTCCCAAACGGGCAGTAGCCTGCACCTTGGCAAGCAGTGGCTTGAGGAATGCAGGGTTGAAAAGACCCTGAGAATGCAGTCTGTCCAGGGAGCCCTGCTCAAAGTCAGAGAAGTCTCCCTCACCCCAGAACCCCTCCGATTGGGAGTACAAGCTCTGGCCCAAATGCATGGGCAAACAAGGCCCAAAATAAGTCGCCCCCTCCTCAGATGGCCCCTAAGGGTCCACATCTGAATCAAGAGAAAACCCAGGATCAGGCAACTGCTGGCGCTGACAGAGTCCTTTAGCAATCCCACCATTAATTGACAATGGATTGATCGATCCATTATCATATGAATGGAAGCATATCCTGCTCCTGCATCCCTTGGACGGACTGCCGCCATGGTGGGGGTAAAGATCACCTCAGGAGTCTTACATGTTACCCCCAAAGGGCCAGGCCACTCCGGTTGGACCACCAGGGCCTCAGGTGACCATGTTGAAGCAGCTCCTGATTGGGCAACCGCCTGTTGGGCTTGCTGTAAGGCCATCTTTGGGGAGTGGCGCACCACGTGGTGTTCCGCCATGATGTTGGTGGAGGGGTCCTGTGCAAAGGCACTGGCAGTAGCCTTAGCAAATTCCACGGCCTCTATGAAGTGTCTCAGAATGTAATCCGGCCTGCAATATGCCTATGCAAGTCATACTGGGAATGTATCCCGAAAGGGTGGGCTAAGCTGTGTTCCCTGCACCATAGTAAGGTGGTGGAACCAGCGGGAATCCCAGAGCTAGCAAACTAAAACTAGGGCCCAACTAGAAAATACTGGCCTGAAGTAGTCCAAGTAGAAGAAAGGCCTCCAAAATGGCCGACCGTCCTTCACAAAATGGCCGACAGGCAACATGGCAAGAAAGTGCAGATCTGGATTGGACCTCAGCAGCAGTAGGCCTCATGGCTCCACAGAATGCAGGCTTGTGGTCAGGGTTCGATCTGCTGGTGCAGAGAGCTCGACGCACATGAGGGCAGTGCAGGAAAGCCAGGGGAGTAAAGCCGCCCAGATTCAAGGCCCCATTTGTGTAGGGGCGCACCAAAACAAAGTGCCTCTAACTATACCAAAAGGTCTGGGAGCCGCACCAAGGTGACTACAACTGGTGTGGTCCCAACAGCTCTTGCCTTGTCTTCGTGCTCCGCGCACTCAGCTCACAACTGTTATGGCCCATGCCAGGCTACATGAGGCTGGCATGGCCAAAATGCTATGAGTCAGCGGTGCGGGAGCAAAGCCACTGCATAGCTGACTGGCGCTGAGGCACGGAAAGCAGAAAGGTCCAAAAACGCCAGAGTGCACCAATGGTATTAATCCAGAGCTGGCGAGCCGCGCCAAGGCTCAAGGAGGCTGGCACGGTCCCAGGCAGCCCCTTGCTCAATCCGCTGGAGCGGACAATGGCTGCAAGTTGGGGCTTCAGCCCTCTGCACAGCCCCCCCAAAGGCTATCCAATCCATGGTGGGGAGGGAGGGAGGCACCAATGTAGGCAACCCCCCAGGTCAGATCCATAGCTACAGAGAGTCCTCCCCAGCTGGAAAGAAAGCAGTACAATTCAAGAAAACCAAAGGAACTAAAAATAAAGCAAAGGAAATAAAATGACAAGAAGTCCAGGGATAGATTAGAAGGCTCAGCTCACAAGCTTAATGGAGCTAGCATTAAACACATCCATAAGCTGAGACTGAGTTGAAAAAACTGAGGAACGTCACCAGGGAGGCGGAACCTCAGAAAATTCAACTCAGTCCACAGAGCTACGAGCCTAGAATAACCCATCCTGTCACCTCCTGTCCAGACACTATGGAGAACAGCACATCTTTCTCCTTCTGTCCCAGCCACTTTTTATAGAGGCACGAGGCACAAACTGCATCCCCGTTTGGTTTGGTGGCAACAGCACCTCAGATAGAAAGCCCATACAGAGAGTGGTGAGGACAGCTGAGAAGATTATAGGAAGCTCACTTCCTGTTATTCAGGATGCTGCTTATAAGCGCTATGTGCTGAGAGCTCCAAGCATTGTTAGAGAGCCCACATACCCACTTCGTGGTCTGTTTCTGTTGCTCCCCTCTGGGAGGAGGTTTTGAAGTACTTCTAACAGGACTACCAGATTCTTTTAACAGTTTTGTTCCTTATGCCATCCATCTGGTAAACTCGCAGTATTCTTTTTCTTCGCCATGTATACACACTAGACTGTGATGTTTCTCTCTGTCATATGTGTGTGGGTATGTGGGTATATGCATAATGGTTATCTTTTGAGAACTGAATGCAATGAAATTTCATTTTAATGTATGCTGATTAATGTACATTTAAAGTGACAATAAAATTTTCTGTTCTATTTTAAAAGTTTTCAAATTTGGGGTTTTTTTTTTCATGGCTATGTTTACTGCTTTTGGGATTGTGGTTTTCACATAAAGTGCTTACGATGTTGTTAGCCTGGAAAAGGTTAGTTTAGGTTCCAATGTTAATCTAATAATAAACTGGTATTTAAAAGATGTAACAATTATGGTCGGTGTCAGTATAAAGTCTTGATTTCTTTTAAACCATTTTTTCCTTAAAAAAAGCATTTGGTGGGAGAAATCCTGACTTCAAATAACTAACATAGAAACGGGAACAAATATTCTTGAGAGAGATAACCTTTGGCTATGTATGTATGTATGTATGTATGTATGTATGTATGTATGTATGTATATATGTATACTGAGTGCTCTTGCACTGATAAGAATGCTTATTATTACTGTTGATGTAGTGTAGTATGTTAACTCCAAGAAGGTGCAAAAATACATTTGAAGTGCCAGATTGCTTTACTTTTCATTTTTATACAAAACCTTTTTGTACCTTCCATTTTCAGTAGTTGTAAATTACTCATTTTATTTCATTTACAACTTAATTTAAAATTCAGATTAGTTAGTTAAAATTCTTCTCCCCATCCATATGTTAAATGCATTTTCTCTGCTACATTTAAAGTTTCAATTAACTATTTCTGGAAGCTTCTAAGGGCCAAAGCCAAGAGTTTTGAAGGTACTTCAAACTGTAGTTCCCCAGGCTTGACTTTCTTCTGGTTAGAGTTTCCTATCGAGACACGGAATGTGTCTAAGCCCTAAAAAGAACTCAGACTAAGTTAAAAGGGCTTGATTCGCTTTGAACTAGAGCATCAAATCATGAGAAATGACCGCACATTCGTTATGCGCAAGGCTGGTTTTCCTGCTCTTTCCTTTCCAAAACAGCCCCTGCTATAACACTGTTCTTTACCACTCTTATATGTTTCTTATTTTCAAAGCAAAATATTTGGAGATTATTTATTTATTTATTATTTATTTATTTATTTATTTAAATTTATATGCCGCCTTTCTCCCGAAAGACTCGGGGCGGCTCACACAGGTTAAAAACAGAAAAGAAACATACAGAATATTAAAATTAAAATTGAAAATTGAAACAATTTACAAAAAAGGATAAAAATAAAGGAAGAATAAGAAAAAGAAAATAAAAGAAATAAAGAACCCAAGTCCCATCAGTCAAGTAGTTCGAATAGCCATGTTATCAGGTCCCGGCGGAAGGAGCGGAGATCAGGGGCGGTCTGGAGGGCGGTGGGAAGCCCATTCCAGAGGGTTGGAATTCAATTCAAATTAATTCAATAAGATGCTTACATTTTTGTCTTTTGGATCGAGCTCTTTCATCAACATGTCTATATGTCCAGAACTCCATTCCCAGGAATGTCTGGTAAAATAGTCAACAAGCCTCCTGGTCCTTTCCATGCGAATTAAAAGCTTCATCGCCCTGAAAGACAGAATAGAAACCTCTCAGATAGGTAGGAATCTAGGGTCCCATCTCAAAACGACTGGGCAGAGAGTTATTGAAAAAGTTCTTGGTACCACAGTCCTCTAGGATCTAAGGCAGGTTATCTCCTCTACTAGGCTCGGTCCAAGGGTTGGATGCCTTTCCCAGAGACATACACAGACCCCGTTCTGATGGAACTGCTGAAAGGCAAGGAAGCTGTCAAGGTCCCGACTGACGATCCCAACTGAAGCAAACACACTCAAGGCCAGTCAGCGTCTCAGTGCAAGACTTTCTGCTATCATTTCTGCACCATTGAAGGCAAAACCAGCTCTATCTAATTCTCGCGCAAACCCACATGGTTGCAATATAGAATTCCCTCTCCTCCCCCCTCCCCCATTAGTGCAGGTCATATTGTCCAATTGAGTGTGGTTATATTGTTATGGTGGCGCAGTGGTTAGAGTGCAGTACTGCAGGCTACTTCTGCTGCCTGCCGGCTGCCCTGCGATTTGGCAGTTCAAATCTCACCAAGCTCAAGGTTGACTCAGTCTTCCATCCTCCCGAGGTGGGTAAAATGAGGACCCAGATTGTTGGGGGCAATATGTAAAACTGCTTAGAGAGGGCTGTAAAGCACTGTAAAGTGGTATATAGCTCTAAGTGCTATTGCTATGAGAAGAGTCTCTGGGTTTGGCTAACCCCTGCAAAGGTGTCCTTGGTTCCCACAGTTCTTCTTCTGTTGTTCTTCTTCTTGAAGCCTGGACCCTGCATTCCATTCTCCCCTCGCCTCATGTCTGTTGGCATGTTGAGAAGCGATAATAGTCGCAACAGCCTAGCACGCTTCAAATTTGACAGAGGCCTTGTTTCTTGAAGGCCACCACCATTGGCTCTTAGGGATTAATTGAATTAATTGAACTTTTATTTACAATGATTTCTGTCGCTTGTAATCAGTTGGGGTATTACTATCCTGAAAGATGTGAAGAGTTGGTGGTATATGCATATACGGCCATGAACAAAGCTGCAAGTCAATCTGACTCCTTTTCCTATTAAATCCCTGAAGCTGTCAAATTGCTGGAAAAAATGGTCCTCTGGAAAATAATCGCCTTGAGGGATGTAGAGCAAAACAATGCATCAGAGTGGTGATGGGCATTGGATGCTTCAGGAGCTGGGTACAGGTCATTATAGGGGAATATGCCCGTCCATCAGTGGTGGGTTGCTCCCGGTTTGGCCCAGTTCACGCGATTTGGTAGCGGTGACGGTGTGACGTCACCGAACCGGTTCTCCACGGCCTGGAGCTGGGCCTACCCGCGTGCCCGTACTTACGTTTCTGTGCTCCGAGCATGAGCAGAGTGCTTGTTTCAAGTTTTTTCCAAGGACAGTAGTTAGTGTGCATGCGCGGAGTACGTGTTCGGTGCGCAAAGCGGTATGCACGCGCAAAGCGTGTGCATGAAGAGAACCGGTGGTGAAGGTAAGTAGAACCCACCCCTGCCACCCATGTGGCATGTTGGTGGCATGTTCCGGACCCTGAGCTCATTCTCAGTTCCTAGGCAGCATACACTTCGGTGTCCCTGGAGTTTGGCTGCTGCTGCTGTTAAACATCAAGGGGCCACAGTGGGTCAGTGGTTAAAGATGTTGAGCTGGAAAGCCAACAGCTCAGGTTCGAGACTCAAGCATCTCACAACAGGGTGAGCTTCCATTCCTTGCCTCAGCTCCTGCCTACCTAGAAGTTTGGAAGCATGCAAATGCAAGTAGATAAATAGGTACCACTTCAGTGGGAAGGTAACAGCATTCCATGTGCCTTTGACGTATAGCCATGCTGGTCACATGAACATGGAAAATGTCTTTGGACAATCTCGGCTCCCTTGGCCAAGAAAAAGAGAGGAGCAAGCACACCCTAAAGTCGGGCATGACTGGACAGGGAAACCTTTACTGTTTGCTAAATGCTAGGTCAGTCAATAATAAGGCTTCTGTGATTCAAGATCTCATTGAGGAGGAGTGAGCCAACCCGACATGCATCACTGAGACCTGGCTGACTCTGGAATGTGGGGGTTCCCCTTTCAGAGTTGTGTCCATCTGAGTTTTGGGTTTGGCACTATCTGAGACCCCAGGATAGGGGACATCAGGTGGCAGTGGTCATCAGAGTGTCTCAAGGTGCTGTCAATCACATTTAAAGCCAAAGGCTCCAATGGTGGAGGGAGGCTTCACAAAAGACCCTCGGTGGCGCATCTAATTAATGGTCTGACTAAGTGCTTCAGCTTAGTTCCAGATGCCAGCAATTAGTGTTGGTTCGAATCTCACCAGGCCCAAGGTTGAC